>VWZN01010159.1:558624-620054 GCA_013396955.1 Regulus satrapa | reverse complement strand
AAAAAAGAAAAGAAAAAAAAGACAGGGAACTTGATAAACTACATCAAACAGCATCAAAATTTGGTCCCATCATGGAACAATAGCAAGAATTTCATTTCAAGGTAAAGTACATAAGAATTGAGAGCATTTTATGATCCTGATATTTACTGTGCAAGTTGATTAACTGCTGTTAAAAATTCCCTGTAATTGTGATCCACACATATTTATATAATACAAGCCAGTATCATTTAAAAATGAAACCACACAGATTACTATTTCTGATACTTGAAATAATTTAGTTAACCTAATCTGGCAATGGGGATTTATTTGAGATAATACAGTCATAGTATAGCACACCTCCTTCACATAACATCTATTATTTCTGTGATAGCATGTAATTGTCAGAGATGACCAAGAGATGCTGTTACTAAAGTTTCTTTCAAACATTAAGCTGTAAACATTAGACATTGCTCACAGCCTTTGTACTGAAATGCTCTTCTCTACAAAATGATACTTCAGTTTCTGCTCCATCATTCCCTAATCTAACTCCACGTTTGGAAACTGGTGATGAAAAAAGAGATATCTGCACACTCAGAACTATGTATCAAATTTCTTGGTGGAAGGTTTATTGCAGCTGCTGTTTACCAATGGGATTATTTCCAAAGAAATAGGAGCTTTATTCCTATGAGAAAATGCTCATAACTAATCTGGAACTATATGAACTTTCAACTGGTTTCTTATAGAAGAGCTAACTCTTCAAGATGCTGATTGAAACAAGTAGGATATTTACATATTTCATTAGATCACAGAGTAAAAAGTAAGACTTTATACAACATAACATCGACATAAAAAAGCTGCCTCCAATTTCTTCTTTCAAAATATTTGCATATGTTTTCTTTCAAATACTTAACTTATTTAAGGAGCCTTTCACATGCTTTTCAAAAGCTATTTGATACCAGTAGAGGCAATGGCTAACCTTTTCCTCCTCTGTACTCTGGTCTCTTCCTGCTTCATCCCTAATTTAGGGAAGTACTTGCAATTCCATCAAGACCACAGGTACCAAGCGACAAAGACTGATGTCTAGATTTCTGCCAACACAATGTTGAATCGTGGTCCTGCTAGAAAAGGCTTGGTGCTCCTGGTGGCAATCACATTCCTCTCTTTAAGTCTCTGAGGGCTTCCAGCTCATTCTGCCTTGTGTCTCCTGGAGCTCATTACTGGGGACATCCAACATAATAATCTTCAGAGTTGTAAGTAGGACTTGTAAGTTGTAAGTAGTTGTAACTACTTACAACTTTTGAATTTGAAACTTCAAAACTTTAGAATTTGCTTTTATCGTACATTGTGGCCTTTGCAGACTGTGCTCTGCACTACCCCGCTGTTCTGCCAACACAAAGCTCAAAACCTACTTCTAAGATAATGTGAAAACTCAGAAAAACTATGAAAAACATGTAAGCTGGAGCATTAACAAGACTGATATAAGTGTCTTTAAGTAGGAACAGCTTTCACATACAGTTTTTTTTTACAACCAGTCACACACCTAAATGTTTACATTTAATTAGCTCTCAAAACAGTGGACTAGATGGCTGTGGAGACATAGGAATTAAGGACATAGACTGTTTTGTATATCACTAGCTGAACTTTACCTAAAACCAGCAGAAGCTTCCTGCTAGATTGCCTGTTTAAAACAGAACACTGTGCTGGCTGAAATACTTCAAGGGTGATATTCACCTCACAACACCTACATCTGCAATTTCCAATAAATACTCTTCTTGCAAGTTAAAAAACTAAGGAAAAGGTCATATTTACAATGACAGAATGAAGAAGAATATTAACCCCTAACACCATGAAACATGATTTCTCCCCATATTATTTTAAATTTGATGGATAAGCAAGGAGCTTTTGTTCCCAAGGTAATAACAATAGAGTATTACTGTTGGCTGGTAAATCTACCTTCTCTCTTCCCAGAGTGTGCACTTAAATCTATTAAAAAGGAAAGATTACCACTCTCCATTCATATCTAAGCCAAAAGTTAGGAAAATATTTTTTAAGAAAAACATCTTTCTTTCATTAACAAATTTAAATGTCATATAAAAAGGCTTAGAACAGAATATAGTAATTTCCAGCTGCCTAATTATTTTCTCATTCTCTTCCAGGCCTCAACACAATGCCTTTGTTAGGCTGCCTGCCAGTGGTGTTTGGCACACTAAAATACGCCAAATTTCTGCAAAGATTTTGTGTTGCAAAATGTACTCTGATGGGCAAAACTGAAGCAAATATAATAGCAGCCTGATATTATTCACCTTAAATGATGAGGGAAGGGATAATACTGTGTTCTGTCAACACCCCCTCCGGTTTGTATCCATATTCCTAGAACAGTTCTGTAAGAGGAGGTTGGAGGTTAGAGGTGGCCAAGGACAAATTTTGGGTCCCAATTAACACTACTGAGCCATGAAAGCCTTGTCTAGCGAGGCGCCATCACATACAAACTATCCTCCCACTGCACCGGGCCCTTGCTCTCTGCAGGGTTCAGTGTCTCCTGGCTTGCTCAACAGTGTAAGCAGAGGGATCATTAGTTATGACTAGTAGAGTCTAGGAGATAATGTTGACTCTCATTTCAGGAACTATTAAGCTATAAACATTGCGCTGAAAGCCATTTATCTGCATTTTAAGATAAACAGAGAAGCTATTCAATTAAGTAGACTGCAAGAAATAAGCTACAGATGCCAAATCAAACAACTTTTAAACTCCAAAAGAGAAAATCCATGCATTTAATAAGCACAACTTTATACCATAAATTACTCACATGGAAATTTATAAGCAGCATGGTTTTACCACCCCACCATGTCTGATAAAAAAATACAAATCAAAGTGTAATTACAAAACAGTTAAATCCAAGCAATGTCAATTACATGCACTTACAATTCATAAGTCCCTACAGCAGCCACCAGTGATGGTATACAAGGTTATGAGGCGGCAATTTTCTGTAGGTAGTATTTACATTTTATCTCCACATCGCTACAATTTGAAAATGAGATGCTATTCCAGACCTCCACAAATGAGATAAATGCCTAAATTGTTATGTTCAAATCTGCACTTGCTAAGGAGAACATTCTTCCTGAGATAAGCAAAAGAGTATGAAATTAATTTCTCAAGTCTTGCCAACTAACCAGATTTTTTAACTGAGTATTATTCATCTGTTTGGACCTATCACTATGAGATCTTTAGGATACTAGCTTTAAAAAATTGAAAGAAAAAACCCAAACTCAAACCACTAACAAGCATACCCACAAAATAGTTTCCAGTATCCTTTAAGATGTAAAATTCAAGGCATCTAACCTTTTTTTTTTTTTTTAACAAAGAAAAAAAAAAAAGGATTTTTTTTCCCCCACCACATTAAAAATTAAGAACCTGATCTTTCCTTGCACTTCCAGATGCCAGAGATTTTCGAGCCAGGTCTGAGGTCAGACAGGGGAACACGCAGGTGCACCATGCATCAGCAGCTGAAAGCTTGCAAGGTTGTGCCGGAATCTGATCCGCTCCCCCTTCCCACATTCCTGCCGGTATTATAAATGCTCCCTGAAGGAATAATACCCTAATACGGACTAATTTTCCACAAACAGGCCCAGCCTCATTAAACCTCTTCTTTATCAGCATTGTTCAAAGCAGTTTTTCTGGTAATATTGAACTCTCCTACACCCATCTAAAGAGAAAAGAAACTCCTTTTATGTTTTCTCCAGTTATCATGTCTCCTACTCAGGTCCACTGGCACTACACAATAGATTCAATAAAAATATTCAGTTTCATCATGTGGAAGTAATGTCCTAAAGACTATGACACATTGAGAGAGTGTGTTCCAATAAAAAAAGAGATCATTCTCCCAACAGGATTTGATAGATTTCTATGAGTGACTCCTCCCAGCAATCAGGCAAGCCCAAGTGAATTCAGAGGACAGTGTTCCTAAAGCAGGTGTTTTTTCAAAGCCAGCATTTCTTCATACTCCTTAAATGGCCTTTTACTGTTCCCTAGAAAAATCCTTTTGCCTTTAGTGACATCACACAGACTCTGTTAACATGAACAGCATTTGCCCCTACAATAATTTAAAAAATTGAACATATCACCACCTAGCTTCATTGTGGAGCCAAAAAAAGAGCTAGTCTACATTCAAGAGCCCTGTAAAGTAACAAAGCCTAAGGGTGAGGTTATGACATGCTGAAACCAAAAGTGGATGCTCTTCCCAAAGTGATGAATACCTCTGGAGCCTTATCCCGAATGCTCCAATGATGCACCTTGCCCATCTGCAAGTCACTGATGTGAATAACTGTGTTTTTTTTAAAAACCTTCTCTGTTTTGCAGATGAGAATCTTTATTACAAGACTGAGAGAAGAATGCCATCTGAAGACCTTTCTTTCTCCCCAGCTGCAGACAGATTATCCTGAATGGTCTGAGACTTGAAATACAGCAGAGGATAACACAATACAGAACAGAAATGCAGCCAGAGTATTTCTGCCTGTCCTAACCACACACTAATAACAATCCTGAAATGATAAAACCAGTTGCACTGTGAGTTGCTAGTTCAGAGAAAAACATCATACCAAACAGTGATTTTCCAGTGATTCTTTTGCCTGCCCTTCAATTACAGACACCCACGATTGCCAAAAATATGAAAACCAGGAAAAGAAAATGCAGGAAAAAGCACTGGGAAAAGGCAAGCCATTCATCTGTGGTATTTCTACCAGTTTAATTCCATCTAGCTGGGATGTTTTGAAAGAAATATAAACAAGCAAATATACTGTTTATATATTATGCATATAGGATATATATTCTATCTGAATGCAATATTTATCAATAATCGGCTAGGGCTCTAAATTGAATGAACATTGAACACAAGGCTGTGGTATAACATTTTCTTCACACATATTTGATTATAAAATAAGGCACATAATCATAATGACGATAAAATAATGACAATAAAATGAAGTTTCCCATATTTTACTATTCTGTTATTTAAATCACTCTTCTTTCTCCTTTTTCCTCAATCTCATTCCTCTGCAGCATTTAAGAGGTTTAATTTTTCTCCTTTTAAAAAATATATTTATTGTTTTTTTCAATTAACCCATTAAAATTTAATTAGAAACCCTGACTTCAGCAAAAACGAAAAAAAAGTTTCAGCTAATGCCAACAAAATACAGCACTGGGTCTTGTTGGGACTTCACTTATAAGAAGGTGGCTATGCTCACTAATATGAATTTAAAATACTGAAATTAATTTTTTCTTTCCCTTTTCTTCTTTTAATCTGTTTAAAAGAGATAAAAATTATCATCTAGCTAAGTTAAGTTTAATTTCTTTCAGCTCTAGTAAATCTCTAAAAATACTCTAAGGCACAAGAACAAGGGGCCTACAGCAAATATATGTTTCAAGCTGAGATGCTGTGGAGTTTCAGAGAGAAAGAAAAATATTTTTCCAAGCTTTCAACTTTTCATTTGTATAAAACAGTATATTTTACAGCTAGGTAAAGATGTAAAATTAAACTTCTTCATTAGTGTAATGCACTGTAACTCACTACAAATACTGTTAACATACCTAAATGCATGACTTGTGCAACATTTTCCATAAGAATATGAAAGGAAATAGATGCCAAATATAGGGTAAAAGAATATTAAAAGTCAGCCTTCTTCCATAAAATGGCAGAATTCCTAAAGAATGTGTTGGTGGTCAAGCCTGACAAATAAGAGGTTGTTTCCATGCTACACATCCTGACTACTGGTTTGATCAACCTTAACTAAGAAATAGGAAAAGTATTGCGATATTCTGTAAATAAGCACAGGGATTATTATTTACCCATAAAGTTATCTGAAACTACTCCCTTTCAGCTTGGATTTCTTACTGCTGTTCTTTTAATGCACCACTGCTAACTTTCCAATAGAGGAATGATTTGTTGGAGCCCTTTCCTGGGTGGGGACCATACCAGATAAAACAACCATTATCACTGAGTTCCAGCCAGAAGAAGAGGGAAAAGGGTAAAAGCCATTTTCAAAGAAAAATGTGATTATTATAGACATTCACACTTTTCTACATGTAATATTTTATATTTCTATACTGAAATTACCTTTTCAAAGTGGCTTCCCCTTGGACTGAAGCTGGTGGACAGAAGTTCAATCTCTGTGATTTAAAGAACCAGATTTATCTGTATGTCCAGACAGTAGAAAAACTGCCAAAAAGGGCAATTGATTTACTTCAACACAGAATTCATGTTTTTTTCCTTCAGTAACCACCATGCTCAAGGAAACATATTTCAAAGATTTAGCAATACATCCAGCAGAAAATCAATGTAAACACTTAAATATGCATGACATCAGAAAATACATCAGATTTAGTCATTTTCTTCTACAAAATACACCACAGTTAACTAATCTTACCCAACAAACGTTTCTTTAGAACACTGCAGATCCCCACATTGGAAGCATCTACTTTGTCCACTGACAGAAGTGATATGGAACACAAATGGCACAAACCCAGGAATACCAATCAGAAATTCAACTGCAACTATGGCTAATGTTTGCCAAATTGAGAGTGAGACACGACTGCAGCAGCCTCTTCAGGAGCAGAGCCACAAGGCACGCATTCCAGCACCTGGGCTGTACCAAGAGAAGTCAGAGGGAGTATTACTCTCCCTTTGGGGAGGGAAATGTCATGGATTCTCTCTCTGTTATCTTTGTCTTAAAAGTTGGCTTTGAACTGGAGTTTAAAACCTTGGCTGCATACACGAGAAAAACATGAAGCTCACATCAAGCCTAGAGATGGAGGAAGTGTTGGTAACCTAAACATGACTTCTCCGCTAAATGTTAGCCATCTAACCGAAAAACAAGCAAGAACGAGCCTTCTAACAGCTACTTGAAAGAGTAAGGTTAATAGGTTAATGTTCAGAAAAGTCTGAAATACAGTCTGAGAGAAAAAAAAAAAACATTTTCTTGTATTACATCTTTTTCTTACTCAGCAATAGAATTTTTTAGATGAAAATCATCGCAATAAGTCAAAAAACCTCATAACCTTCATTTAAAGAAAGAAGAAAAAGAGGAAGAGTTAAATACAAAACCAACAGAATTAGAACTTTGTAATTTATTCTACATCCTGCTGGCTGCAGTTTCAGTAGTGATACACTCAGGATAGAAACAACCCTACTTCTTTGGTTTTATTCTCAACAGCACTGTCAATGTGAGTTATCAAATTGAGCAGACTCAAATCCAAAGCTCTCTGTGTTTCAGGAATGAATCAGTGATTTTTGCAAACTCTTACAGCTCTCTACAGCTATTCTTATGGCTTTAGTACAGGGTACAATTTAAAATTTTCACCCCTTTAAAAATCCTAAAGTTATAGAATGAAATCCCAGGCTTTACTGCAAGCATTTTTAGTTTTGCTGTCACCTGCAACGGGCTTAGGATTTCAAGGCAAGATGTCACATGCAGAGAATTCCTCTTCCTTTCTCCATCAGTTAGAGAAAGTCAATTTAAAATTTAAAAAAAAATTAGTGAAGTAATTCCCTTGTTTCTTGCCTATGCCTTCAGTTCCCACTGAAAATTAGTTATGATGTTAAAAATTAAGATGAAATAAAGACCACCACTGTAACAGATTTACAGGGTCTTTTTGGATTTCACATTCACTGTTCTGTAACCCATTAAATACTAGGGAACATTGGGAAGAAGTCAAAACCCTTGACTTAAAAACCTCAACAATTTAGAAAACACCCATTCAGAAAGAGATGATTAGGAACAACAGTATTCTATTACCATATTTCTGGTTCCCTTCACTAGTATAAAATAGTTTCAGATTCAGTAATAATATTAATCAAGTGTTTTAAGACCACTTTTTCCTCTCCCAGCAAAGTTTCTCCTCCTTAGCACTCTCAGGAGTATTTGCTTCTGCCAAAGGTAAATTCAGTTTCTGCCTGTAACAATCATGGCAAATGACTGAGGCTCAGCACACTTCTAGCAAAGAACAGATGTACTTCATATAGATCATTGTATTAGAATAGTTCAAAAACCTGCCAAATTAAAGGTGAAAAACCCCATGCTTTTCAAACATGCTTACAAGAAACCAGCATAATTATGTTACTCCATCTGTATGTTGTATTACAGAAGTTTTAAAAAGTTCAGTAAAACAGACACTTTCTAATTTTTTTTTTTGTACACTTCTTTTAGAGAACTTTCAGTATGTGAATTGAGAAAAATATGTGAACAAAGGGGGGAAAAAACTCCAAACCACCTCATTGAAAAATAACCAAAATTCCTCAGATTACACCACAGGGCTAGCTGACAGGTGGGACCCAACCTTTCCTCAATAAAGCCAGTCATAAGATTTCAACAGGATGACACTCAGCTTCATCTCAACAAAATGTGTCCAGGGGTTCATCCAAGGAGAAGAGGTGGAAGACAATGTGCTCAAGCTATTAGCCCTGCTTATGAACTTCTCAACCCACCCTGCAGCAATTAGGGTATCAGCAAAGGACTCCACTTCCACAGTAACACCAGCTAGGGAGCAGTTTTTGCCAAATGAAACACTCCTGTGAAAACTCCTCTGCCAGCAGGGATATGCAGGTGTTTCCCCACTCCTAATTTTGTAGCCCATTTGTTGAGGGACCTCTTCTTCTTCTAGTCCCAAATCATATGTACTGGAAGTTCCTAAGGTGTAGAGATTATTGTTAAAGAAAAAAAATATGGAAATTGAAATCAAAATAATCCAGTTAATATCTGATTTAAGCTATAAAGAAAGAAAAACTGACGGCTAGTGGAATTTGGGCAGGTGTCCTTTCCTCCCATTTAAACCATCAAAACCCAGTCACCAAAGTTTCCTCCCACATAACAAAGACACAAGGATAAAGAATAATTTTCTGGACCCATCCTTCCAAAATACCCCAACATTTCAAAAGCATCTTTCACTCTTCTTTGCTTATGGGCAGACAGCTTACATTTAGACAGTAAAGGAGAGGTGACACACTGTACTCCCAAGGTTTTCATGCATTTCTCTTTTTGCACTTTTTGCTCATTAAAAATATGAATTAGAAGCAAATAGTTTCCTGCATGTACCTTGCAAAGAAAAATAGGACACAATGTCTGAAACACTCCAACTTGGTGTACTGTTTTGATGCCTCTTGCCAAAACCAGACACAGGGATGCTCTTTTGCTATTTGTGGTCCACAGGACACCAGTTAAGTTCTTTTTTTCTCCACAAAAAGCTATCTAAAGCACAACTCCATCTTCCCATTCCAAAGATGTGTTCCAGGCTGCAGTCGGTTTTCTCCTTTCAACCAGCAGCTCCGTGACACAACCCAGAGGCTGAGTGAGATGTAAACTATTTACCCAGCCTCAGCGTATGCTATTTTTGCAAGTGGCAGGCCAGCCTCCCCAGGCCATGTTTGTTTATAAGGCAAGTGTTTCCCGCTCCTGCAGGGCGCTCGTGGAAGGAGACGCCTGGGAGTTTGTGTTTGAGGAAAGCCACGAAGTAATCTGCATTTCTGGCAGGGGAGATGCTTTGTTTTACTTGAAAATAGCTCCAAAAAGCAGCACAGTAAGTGCAGTATCCCTGAAGAACCCAGCGTCACCAATAATGCTGCCATACAAGTGAGAGGAGAAGATGCTCCTACGGAGAAGTTAGAATGGAAGTAAGAAGCAACCTTGAAAATCTCCCAGTTAAAATGTGCATAATCTGGTTTCAAATGGAGACTGTGTACTTTTTTCTCCCTCTCTCTTTTTTACTGTAATAATTCTCCCTGGATGCTCTCTCTGTCAGACATTGTGCATTTCGGGGAGGTTTTGTTTGTTTATTTGGGGCTTTTTTTTCAATAAAACAGGGGTGCCAAACCTTCAGAATGATTGTGTAAGGAATTTTCATGTTTGGAGACTACTAAAAGTAACAATGGGAAATAAGCTTAAGTAAGTTATTGAAGCCTCCTGCAGTTCCAGCCAACCGGTAAACGTAATTTTGAATGCATATTGTTCAGACCACACAATTTAGTTTCTTTTCTAGATTATTTACTCCTTCTTGAAATCATTTTATTTTGGGGTTTTTTGCTTAGAGTTAGGTCAATATTTAAATGGAAATGTTATTTTGAAAGAAAAGTATTTACATTTTACTGAGAACAAGTTGTACTTACACAGTTTCAAAAATCCTGCACTTAGTTGACACTATTAGTCAAGTGTAACTCAAATTTGTGAGTACCTTGGGCTCAAACCCAAATATTTTTCTGCCAGTCTTTATTTTCTTTTGTTTTTTGTCTTAGCTTTTCAATCAGATCTATCCATCATATCACTTTCCAGTTTTCTAGGAAAAAAAATAAGAATAATAGTGAAAAAGCATATTGGGAATTTCCTATTCTATCTATAGAATTTAAAGGATGCTAAGGTCACACATTAGACTAAGAAATGCAAGACAAAGACAAGTAAAGTGCATTTTCTCCCAAAAGGGGAAATGCTGGAGAGTCAGCACTTAGAAAATTTACAGGCCATCATGTGACATATTGAGACAGTCAAATATCTACAGTTATGATAAAAATTCACAAAAGCCCTATTTAGATGTGAAAGTAAATAGATCTGCTGGGTCCTAGCTAAAACAAGTCAGCATTCCACCATCCTCTTGGTATTCAGGAATTCGTCACAGTAGACGGCAGAATTTCAGGAAATACCCAATTCTAAAAATTTACCTCAGCGGTTTGGTCTCACAAAGATATCAATGATTCACTTAGAAGTTTTTTGTTTGTTTTTTTGTTTGGTTGGTTTTTTGTTTTGTTGGTTTTTGTTTGTTTGTTTTTTTGTTTTTGTTTTTTTTTTTTGTTGTTGTTTTTTCTTTAAAGCAAGGAGGCTGCAATTTTACACTGATAAATGAATCCCAGAGGTGAAACAAGGGTTTCAGCCACAGCTGGGGCCACCCTGCCGGGAAAAAAAAAAAAAAAAGTATCATGTAGGACAGACCACATATTTCCCATGGAATCATAGAAAAGTGGCTTTTTGAGGGGGAGTTGTCTAGTAGATCTCCTTCAGTAGCAAACCTCAGAGCAAATTATTCGAGTCTTTTCAAAACATTCTACTGCATGGAGGCTGATTGTGCCTCTTTCTATTTATTTAAGAGACAGCAAGGAAGAGAGAAGGAAATAAATAACATAAAATACAGGTGNGAAGAGAGAAGGAAATAAATAAAATACAGGTGGAATGTAGAAACATGGCTGGCTAAGGATCGTGTCTCCTCTCCCACTGTGCGTTGCAGTGTGCACTGTTTCACATACCACGCAAACTTCTTAGGGGAGCTCATTTTCACTTCCACCACAGCTTCACTTGTATTAGCACAGGGCTGGTTGTTAGTTTAGCATTGAAGGAGAAGGTTTAAAGATGCCTTTTAAACCCTGCATGGCTCTCTGCACAACATGGCTACAAGCTAGTACAGTCTGCATTTGCTAGTAAAACAACTGTAAACTTCAGCATCAAATATTAGACAAATTCAGCACTAATTAAATGGCAGTCCTGATGAGTAAGTCTCTACTATACTACAGGACAGTTCTCCTGTTTTGGCAGCAAAGAAGAAGCTTTAAGAAAAGCTCTCCAGTTTTGGCAGCAAGCCTCATCCCCAGTTTGGGTTTTTAAAGGTAACTTCAGCATGCTTCACATAGCACACTACTGTTAACAACCCCTTGACACTCCTTTCAGTCTCTCCTGCTTTCAGCCCACCTGGCAGGGTGGCTTAAACCAAGAGAAATAAATTTTTAATGTAATAAATACCTTTTCAAGATCAGAATGTATCAGAAGCCCAGCTTTTTTTTTTTTTTTTTGCCTGTCTTTCAACAGTTGGTGTTCAAAATGTCAGTCATAAGAATATTCTGTAGGATATTTTGCTATTAATACAGAGCATATATTTAGGTAGAAAATGTAAAATCTATGGGGCAAATTTTAAGTAATTGCTACCAACTGCAGTGAATAGTGCTGCAAAAGGAATCTACAGGTTTATTTTAAATGGTGTAATGTATTATTTTTCATAAACTTTTGCCCCTGAAAATGGGACCAACTCATCAAACGGTCTTCATTCTCCATTGAGATTTGTATTTTGCATTAGTATATCCCACTAGGATAAGACAAGATGAAAGTTTTTCCCCACAGAATAATATGAGAAGGATGAAAAAAATCTCACTAGAATGAGAGTTAAACATTGCCAAAAACCACCTACAAAGAAAACCCCTCTTTATTCACCAGCTCAGATATTTACCTTTATTTACGTAAATTTAAATGGAAGTTATAACCTGAAAACTGGTGTTTCTAAGTAAAATGCCCACTGTGATAGTATTATCAGTGAAACTTGCTCACACTGGATATGTGCCTGTACTTCAACCATCTTGTTGCCAGCTGTGTGAAAAACAGTAATGAAGGTGCAGAAAAGAATGGATGTAATTTTTTTTTTTTTTACTTTAGGGGCCAAGTCTGGCAGTAGGATTTGCTTCCATGCTCTACAGATCAGAGGCAAAACAGCTATTTAAATTCTTTCTCCATTATCACCTTTCTTTCTCCCAGAAGTTCACCTTTATTCATCACCTAGAAGAGAGAGGTGAAGTGTCAAAACACTGCCTTTTGTTTCTCACAATACACTGAGATTAGCTTTGTATAATGACCGAATTCTACCTTTTGCTGGGATTTTGTACAATAAATACTGTCTATTATTTCATGAATTTCAAATGTTTGAACCAATGACAGTTTGGGGTCAGAAACTTTTATGTCTAACCACTTGGGCTTTAAACTGCCGTGGGTGTCTCCACTGCACATTTCAAAGTGAGACTCCAGTTCTCATCTCAATCTTCTAAGTGCTGACAGAAGTGCAGCCTTCAAGTGCAGCGCTGTTTGAGAATATGCTGCTGGACATATTTACAAGAAGACACAGTCAGTGTATAGAAAACAGTGATAAATATTGTGGGAGGTGCTGAAAATTAAACTCCAAGTTCTGGCATTTCCTTCAGAAGGTATAAAACAGCAGAGCAATCTTAGGAAAGATTATTGTGATGAAAGAATCCAATAGTACAGCTGTGTGAAAAACCCTAGACAAATAATGCTAGTTCAGTTAAAAGGTCTGCTAAGGCCCTTTTACACTGCTTTGTACAGAAGACCATTCTCCAGGTCCTCAATAGACAGAATAAATGTTAGTGTTTCATTTTAGAAGAGTCTTCAAATTATTTAATAGATCATCAAGATATTAGGATGCTTTTTCCAGCCATCCAGTGCAATTAACGTGCATATATTGAGACCCAGATATTCCACAGGAGCATGAATGTCTTAGCAATGGCAAAGATGGAAGACTACATCTCATTCTCTTCTGCATGCTGCCTGGATGTGCACACTGCAGACTGGAATAAAAGGCAAATTACTGCATTGCTGGGAAAAGCAGCTGGATTTGATTGTGTGTAAATTCACCCTGCAGTGTTTTATTATATCTATCATCAGTAAACTGTCATTTCAGTCATCCTCATAGGCAAAAATAACTAAGGAGCTAATCCTGATTAGGTCTAACATTGTCTGAACCACATTTATGTTCACCCTGAAAAAACAGGTCACAAAAGTTAATCCAGCCTGCAAAAACATCTAGAACCAGAAAACCCATCAGGCAGAGTACAAGTCATATGCCCAGTCACCTGACATGAGCCATACATCCTGTCTTAACAAGAATTAACCCACTGCAAAAATTCAACCACTGGCAACCTCTTCAACTTCCTTCACTTCCTCTCTTCTCTTTCCCAAGTTTCCCAGCAACAAAAATAGAACTAGCAATACATAAAAGGAAGGTCAGTTGCATCCTTGTATACAAATTCTTTAAAAATTTGAGATTCACTGAAGATTGTTAATCAAAAGGCCTAAAATAGGCAAGATTCTGCAGGGAGAAACTTGTGTTAACATAACCTTTCTGAGGAAGGTGAACAGTGAGAATAAATCAGAAAAACTCCTCCAGGAGAGCAGTTTATAAGAGGTTCTCTGTAATAGCAATCAGGCAGAACCTTAAGTTTATCCAAGGGATGTTTTATTCTCCCTCAGGCTTGACCAGACACCCTACTTTGCTGTTCACAAACTGGCTGGACAAGGAAAACATGTGCTGACCATTTGGATATCACCAAAATGAAGGTGTCAGCCTTACTCTGAGATCACTCAACTGAACAATTGTGTAAGCTCATCCAGAAGCATTTCAGTGCTAATGGCCAGCAAGCCAAGTTGCTGGCTTGCTCATTTCCTTCTATGAATATGTGCCAGCACACCTGAATCTTACAGCAGAATAAAGGGAAATCCAGAAAGCTGCTGCTAAACTTATTGCTTATAATGAAATCACTGCAAGATCTTTTTATGCAGACTTTTCTTGGCCCATTTTCCAGGATGAAGCAACAGCTGTCTTTGCCAATCTCCTCACAGGCAAAGAAAATTTTCAAGATTAATTGCTGTGATAGAAAACAGGATAATTTTTTTTTTCCTTTGCTTTGTTAAGGTTGCTTCTTCTGCAGTCAAGTTTCTATCCTGGAGGCTCTTCCCACTGTGAATTAATTACAGGTTTGATAAGCTGCATACCTGTTGTTCATAAAGATCAGGAGTGGTAAAGTTAAAACCCCTTTTATTTCCTAGAAGACTTTATTTCCTGGAAGACTGTAAAATTATTTTGTCACTTCTCCAAGGAAGCTGATAGGAGGCAATTGCTGATGTTCTCCTATGGCTTGAAGTATAGCAAAAGGAAGCCTCTGCTGAAAATTAGGCTTTAGCAGAGGACAAAGTCCTCAAAACATGGCAACCCCTGCTCTTCCCCTGAAGAGCTTCCAACTAACCCATCAATGAAAGCAGCAGAGCCCATAATCCAGATTGATGGGTGCCCTTGATGAAACCCATGCTACACAGGATGTCGTCCTTTTTAATTAGGACATTTTACAGATGGATATGGCCAAGAACCAGAATTGCCTGTTCTTGTTTAAGAATAAGCTCTCCACCCAAACAAAGTATTAATGTGTCACTCTGTATAATAAATACATGACTTGCTATACAAAGAAGTAGAGTTGAATGGTTTTGGCCTTGTCTCAAACTAATTTATTTTAAGTCTATATATAACAAGTTCCTCTGACAATGAATTGTGTAACGTCTACAAGACAAAAACCGGCACACTTTGTTAGCTACAGAAAGACAGGTGGACTGACAGCAACTTCCACTTAGTGCTTTATTGGCTGCCTGCCACAGTTTGAATGGGGGCAATTATAAAAAAATTGAACACATGACTTTAATAAGCTTCAATATGGATCGGTGTCTGGTGGAAACCAAACTCTACAGTAAGTTACTCTGGGTCTAGTCTTTGCTGCTAAGAAGAAGTGTGTTGTTTCAGATGTCAATCATTTATTCTTGGTATTATTTGAAAAGGTTAGCAAGAATTCTGACATGTGGAATTGCAGATGACAGGAAGCAGCCACAGAACTGATCTCCCTCCTCATCCTGTGAGATAGCCAGGCTGCCTCTGAGCCAGTGGGGAAGCAGCTCCCTGAGCACAACAGGGATGTGGCAGCAACACCTGACTCCAGGAATGCACAGCAAAGAGCAGCTGCTGCTGCTGCAGGGGTTCAACATCAAGCTCTCCAAGTGGAGTTGTTCTCTGGCCACAGCTGAGCACTGGATAGTTCACAGATAAAAAATATCAGACATTTAGAATAGACATGTCTTGATGCAAAGGTGTCCTCCAGGGGTTTTACAGTTCAAGCTCCCTCCTCTAGCAACTGAACTAGCTGTGAATAAGATAACAAATAATGCATCACTTTGCACTCACCATGAGGCTGGGGAGGCATCACCACAGCAGTTAATGCTTGTTCCACGTTTTGAGCAGCTTAAATGAAAGCTGAGGTTTGGATGAACCACCAGGTCTCCTTGCCAACCAATGCTCTTCCTTCTCCAGCCAAGCACAACCTGCCTTTTTAAAAAAATTCAAGTTACCCCCCCAAAGGGGACTCCTTCAGCAACAGAGGTCTGCAGGGAACTTCTTTGGGACTGAAGTAGTCACTGGCCCTCTTGCATGAAAGTCTGCCTACATGTGAGCCACAGAATTCCAGGCTTGCTGGAGCTGCTGGGGGCAGAGAGACCGACCAGAGCAAGAGCAGCAGTGACCCCAGCCTCCCATATAATTTTTTCCTAATTCCCTAGCAGAAGAAGCAGCAGGGCAGTTTCTCCCCATCCCCACACCCACCTGCCATCTCCAGTCCCCTCCCCTGGCAGCACCAAAGATGCATTTTCATGCGCTGCTGCCGATATTATATTCTGTAATTTTGACCTGCTCCCAAACCATCTATAAAAATAGTAGCAATTACTAACAAAAGGAACAACATGCACTGATCCATATGAGACATTTCTGACACACCACAAATTCAGTAAGTACAAGTCCAAATAATGAATGCCTTAATTTGGTGCACAAATGCAACATGGAGAACAACTGGCTAGTCAATAATCTGCAGCACCAGACAGGAGGTCACTGACTTAATGTGAGTCATCAATGCAATAATTTAAGAGAAAGCAGTTACAGTATCAGTGGATATCAATAGACTGTTCTGTGTTAGGAAGTATAAACATGTGTCTTGCTCAGGGCAGGAAATTCACTTTAAGAGCGCTGTTGTGCTTTAAGCAGCATCACTCCCAGTGGAGAAAAATTTGTGAAAAACAAATCAAGAAAGTCACAAAAAGTACCTTCACCAATCTGAAAACAATTAATTTTGAGGACAGATTACAATTATGAGATTTGTTCAGTCTAGAAACAAGGGCCACATGGTAACAGCTCTGAAATGAGTAAAAAATCTCTGCAAAGGCAGATGAAATGTACCCCTGCTCCATGTGCACTTGCACAAGGTGAGCAAAAAGGCTGAAATTTGAACACTGAGACCTGAGACATGCAGATGATCAAGTTTTCTTGGAAACCCTAAGAATTAATGGAAACAGATTGTTTACAGAGATACAAGAATAAACATTTTTTCCCAAAAGCTTAAAAAAGTATTAGACAAAGAGGAGTCAGAAATAATTTAGGTATAGTGCTTTCAGGTGGAGGGATAGCCTAGACAATTCAAAGTCCTTTGGAGACTTACTGTCTGTCATTATTTAAAAATTTGCCTCAAAATGCAAAATCAACTCATCCAAAAACTGAATCTATGTATCTTAAATTTTAGTACATAAAAATTATTTTAATGTAATTACACTTCCTAAATTTATAATATTGAAATGATAGCTTCACTGAATGAACAATAAAGAAAATAATCTAAACCCAAAATGTTTCCATTTAATATTCAGAAAACATATATTATGGTATTACAGAGACTCCGTATTACTGTTACTTGCTCACCAAGCCAGAAGACCTATCCTCCACAGAGTTCTTATCAAGATAATTCCATCACTGGTATTCCAAGAATCCAGCAATACTGTTCCCATTATAATAGTCACATCAGTAAATGAACAGATATTAGATCAGTTTAGCATCAGTTTTGGTGACAGTCTCAAATCTTAGAATTATAAAATGGTTTGAATTGTAAGGGACCTTAAAGATCTCAAGGGTTATCTAGTTCCAAGCCCTCCAGTCCCAGACTGTTGTCTCCAAAGATAAGTTTAAGAAAAAAAGGGAAAGCAACAGCTAAAGAATTGCTAAGAATCTCAGAGGAAAATTCTTCTGAAGAGACACTGAATTTTTGGAAATAAGGAGACTACAGTATTTTGTTTTTTCTTCACTCTGGAGACTCAGAAGCTGCAGCAAGACTTAATTTAAATTAAAACATATTTTTTATTATACTTTAAATGTTGCACTGTGTTTCTTTGATCAAAATAGCTTAATCTCAGAAGAACAAAGCAGCATTAAAAATTGTTTTCTGACTCTACCCATGTTTCCTAACCTCCTCTGAGATTATTTTTAATGCAGGCAAGAAAACATCTCTTTTGAATAAGAAAATCCATATCACGTTTGTCTTCAGACCCTTAATTGTTTAATGCTATTTCCCTAGGAAGATGTTAAATTTAATCTACACAATCCTTTCTTTTTTCTTTTTTTTCCAAAAGGCTAATCAATATTTTGAAATATAGAGCTACTTTATAAACTGCCTTTATTTTTCAAATGAGTCAAACTGAAGCTGTAACAAATAACACAGTTTACAACATCTTCCCCTATTAAATGTATGAGATCTCCTGTGAAGAGCAGCTTCTGCCAGTTGGGGTTTTGGTTTTCAAGAGCAGTAAAATTTTGCTTTCCAAAGCTTTATGTTCTTTGTGCACAGCTGGAGAACTTTGTATTTAGCAGAACATTACCATGCATATGCAACTGAAATATCAATTTATAGGGGAAGGTGAAAAGTAGTATTTGTGGTAGTAGTAGTTTGAAAGAAGATGATATAGAGTCAAGCCAACAAGGGAGGAGATGAAGAGCCACCAACAAACCCAGCTGGACTCAAGGTGCCAGGCTATTGTAATACCAGTTCTTTATTAACAGGAATAGCATTTTCTTACAGCACATGGCTCCCTAATATTTAAAAACAGGGAGGAAAAATGCTATTGCAAAGAGTTCCTTTATGCATCTTCTTAGGGGGCTTAAGGAAACAGTGCTTACAGTGTTGCAGAATAGTCTTGTGTTTCCTTATGCTCTGTGTCCAGTGAATTTCAGGGGAAATTTCCGAAGAGGACGCACTGTTAGAACACAATACATTTCAAAGATACTGTGTTCAGCTCCATCCAGCAGGTGTTTCAAAGGAATGCTCTGCCTGAAACCTGCCTTTTTGATTACTATGGCTTTGGAGACCTTCTGAAAAGAGAGACCTGACAAGAGCACTGAGCTTTGTTTAGAGAACTTAATCCTTATTCTGCCAGCTGCCAACAGAGAAAGGCTATGTTTTGCTTAAGTAAAAAATTCCATTCTTAGAATCAAGAGATGAAAGCGTCAGAGAAGACCAGACACCCTCTCTGAACAGCAGACTTAACATCCCCAACAGCTGACTGTTAACAGCAGCAGAAACATCCCTTTTCACTTTGACAACATATATCAAAGTAAAAAATCTCTGCCAGGTGGCATTAGGCATTGTAAGAGTATAAAAAACATCCAAAGAACAACCTGATCCTTTGAGACTCCAAGTTCCTCCCTCCTGTTGAAATGAATGGTGCAGAGTGTGCTACCAATGTAACCTGAGTGATGAACCACATGCCAAAGGCTACAAAGCATAAGACATTCTAGTGCTATACTGAGCATTATTGGAAATAGTTCCAAAAAATGAGGAAAAACCACTTTGACTTAAACTGAAATTCCAATCTCAGATGTACACATTTCCACAAGATTTCCATTACTCCTAAAATACTGATAATATTAGTCCAAAGAAAAAAATGTTCTAAGTGTTCATTGATTGATTTTCTTCTCTCCCAAGACCTTTGCTTTTATCAGTGGCACAGAAAAATAGAGACTTTCAAAAATATTGGGAAGCAACATGGGTGGTGAAGCACTGGAAAGACTGCCAGAGCAGCTGTGGATGCCCCATGGCTGGAAGTGTTCAAGGCCAGGTTGGATGGGGTTTGACCTACTAATGAAAGGTGTCCCTGCCCAAGGCAGAGGCAGCAGTTGGAACTAGATAATCTTTAAGGTCCCTTCCAAAACAAACCATTCTGTGATATGTAAATATGGCATGCTTGTAGTAAATCAAATTTGAAGCTTTACAGTACATTCCATTAAGCTTTTCTTAAACAAAATTTTTACTCATGAGCAGAACAGTTTGAATAAGGAGTGCATTTGCTGCAGCTCCTTCAAAGATATGATCTAACCTGGCCCAATAACAAATTAGTACCCCCCCCACCCCACCCCAGCTCTACTAGTTCAGACCCCAGGGATCTGAGGGGTTGAATTTCCTGACAATGTCACCTCTGAAGGCATGTGCCAGTTCAGCAGCCTTGCCTCCTGCCTGTGAGAGATTATCGGCAGGCTGTTCGTCCCAGGATTTGGGAACTGATGAGGAAACTGAATGGGAGATAGACTAAGCTATCTCTGACTGAAAAGCTGACAAAAGCATCAGACACAAAAATGGTAAGCAGCAGAAGTGAGCAGAGAAATCTGGGAACTATATAAACTCACATAAGGAGGGGAAAGTGCTGGGGAAAACTGAGTTGGGTGAAAACAAGAGGTGCTGGATGTTTCTCTGCAGCTTAGAACTGAACTTTGATTTGTTGAATCTCATAACTCCTCCGTGGAAAAACCTTTCTGCAAGGCCCAAGCAAAACATCCCGTCCCTTCCAAGTGCTGGACATGTGGAGATTTGCAACCTATTATTTGCACCACTTTGTTCACTCAAGGGAAAAGTTTTGTGACATTGATATGCATTGTGCTGCATCATGCTTTAGCACAATAAGGGGGTGCGCTACATGAGAAGACTTCTGTTTTCCACTTGATTTTATTTTTTTAAAGTCGAAACAATAACCCATAAAACCACAATATGTTAGAAACACACTGTAAAAATCATCAACTCACCCACCCACCTGCCTACTAAAGAGATGGCTGAATTAGTGTTACTTCTGCAAGTTTAATAAAGGATATTTATTGCTGCATGTAGAACCCTTTTTTAAATTATTGCCAGGAAGTTAAAAAGTAGGTGAGGCAAATAACCATGAGTAGAAAAAAAACCCCAACAAACTATTAAAAAAGGAAAAATAGAATGAATGACCTGCAAGCAATGCCACTTGATGCCTTGCTATGACCTGCTTCCCCCAGCAGGTCCTGGGGGGGAAGTCAGAACAAAATCACTCTTTTCTCAAGCGGTTCCCAATTCTTTGTTCCACTCCTCTGCATGCTCAACCTGAAAACCTCAGTTCTGACCACGCAGCACAGTTAGCACTCACAGGTATCACTGATGCCAGAAAGGTGCTCCACACCTCAAGTAAGTGCATGGCAAAGCATGGAGCCCAGAGTGCCTCAAACCCAAACATGTAACAAAACAATGATGGCACAGGGGGATTTAGCCATGTCAAAATGTACTTCATTTGATACAGTGCAACAAAAAATTCTGTTTTCTTTTGGTGGCATTATTTTGCAGTCACATCAGTGATCTACTCCACCATGCAGCTGCCTAAGTCCCAGGGACAAGCAGGGAGAGGAATCAACAGCAAGGAGTTGTACACTGCTGCTCACATGCTAAATTAGGTTGATTTTACCCAAATGTGAAACTGCACCCTGGGTGTCTTCTTCTAGCCTGATCCATCATCTGCCTCAGTGCTCCACCTGCTAAATAGGGGGACAGATATCCCTTTGTCTAACCTTGGTGATTTGTAAAACTGAACTGAAACTACAGTAATGATACTATAATGATGGTCGTCTCAGGAAAAAAAAAAAAGTGAGGAAATGAATAATCATGACCTCAGCAGGGGCTGAATAGCATGAAGTAAATAAGGTGATGATCACACAAAATAAAATAATGAATAGGGACTCATTAGGTGAGGATTACTCATTCTTCATACTGAAGAAAGCAGGGGTCCAATGGAAAAGCTAATCTGTTATTATGCAATTGAAGACTGCACAGCAACACATATGCACAAAAGTCAAGGGTTGCATGTACAACATAAATGCAGACATTTTGATTGCAGCCTAGTAAGGGTTTTTTCATCTATTTTGGGCTTGTGTAGTGTGACTTACTTGGTATATGAAAGCTAACAGCTGACATCATTTAAGATCCATAAACTTTCTTTCTAAATGCCACTTTTTTTCTCCTTAAAATGTATTACTTTGAGTGCATTAAGGACTTGGCTGAATTATTTGGTCCAGATCAGGCAGCAGCACAGATTAACAGATTCAGTTTTAGAGTGCTGAGGTTGGAACACACACTCTTCCTCTGCCACATCCCTCCTCCTGTGTTTCTTGCAGGGAGGCAAAAACACAGATGCCTTTACAACTGAAGATCCTGTCTGAGAGTCAGGCAAATGGTGACAAATTCTCTGCCATTCTGCAAGGGAAATTTATTCTCCATTATTTTGGAATCAGCTGCCTTGAGAAAAACAGTGGGAATGTAACATGGCAACACCTCACTGCCACTCAGTGAGCTGCCACTCAGATTTTGAAAACCATTTGGTCCAGCATATGAAACAGCAGCAGTCTGTTACTGTTTATAATGTATCTACAAATATTTCTATGGCCTTTGTCACCAGCAGAGACAGCTACTCCCAACTAATGTCTCACAGAAACAGCTCTGTGAAGTAAGACTGCATTATTATTTTCATTTTGCAGGAAAAAAGATAAAACAAAAGAACAGACCAGATTCACAAGGGTGTCCTTTTGAATAACTCCCACTGAAATGAGCCAAACTTGGTTGAACTGCAGAAAATTCTGTGGATCTGGATCCACAAATCAAATGAGCATCTAGATGGGATTATTCTACAAAGATTTGTATCTTCAAAAAGTCACTAGTGAATTAAACACTTTTTTTTTTCCCCAGAAAATTGAGCATTATTTCCTTAAGTAAAAGGTTAGTTACTACCACTAAAAATTAAACAAACAAGACAAACTGGAGCAGGAGGAGTGGTAGGGTTATACCAAATGCTTACAATGATGAGTTTAATAGCTCTTTTTTGCACTGCTAATAACTGAATTTTCCCCTAGTATTGTTTATTTATTGCATAATTAAAAGAAATAGTATGCAAAAAAACCCAAAAATATAAAAATCCCTAATGCTGTCATACAATAAGTAAAATCTTGTCATTATAGCCAACAGTTTCATAAGCACAAATTTCTATACATCTTTTAGATCTATATAAAAATGTAACAAAGATTTACATCACCACCTTTACTTAGTTCTGAAAAATCCTTCCGGTGTAGATGTGTTAAACCGTACCTAGTGTAGGTGTAAACATAACCACAGGACCACAGCACTCCTCTAGCTCTTCAGTCCAAGTGTGGAAGGTGTTTGCCCACTAGTACAAACAATTTGCTTGGAGAGAAGCAGGGACAGTGCACCCCTCATGAGAATTTTCCAGCAGTTCTCATCTTTGCTATTTGTCCTCCACTTCCCAGCATGTCCACGGCAGGGCTGCAGCCTTTCTCCAGAGTAACAGCCATCTGAGACCTTCCCACTGAGAGCAGGAAGGTGCTTCCCAGAACCAACAATGTCATCTTAGCACCAGGACATGAAAGCACACAGGTGGGAGAGTTTGTTGTCAGTAGGTGGTGTCCCCCAAGGCTGTAAAGCTCCAGACCAAATTCCCTCCCTGCTCTCTAAACACAGAGGACTCTGCCAACACCTCGCTTACAGAAGCAGCACAAAACCAAGAGATTTTTCACCTATCAAAACCATTGTGCTTTAGAGACAGAATTTATTTTCCCTTGTTCTTATATCAGCTAAGCTTTATTTCTCTTTGTTACCTAAAATGACCTTAAGATATTTGTAACAAAAGGAAGGTTCTAACATTAGGTTTGTTTTAATGCCCTTAGGTGGCAGGATGCTAGCTGACTGCGCAATTTTCCACATGACTTTTCCAAGGGAAAGAAGCTTACTTATAAAGGTTAGAATTTCACACCATTTTTAGGAGATTTAGTCTTTTTTTTTAAATGTTACTATTTTATTATTAAACAAAACATGTACATGACTGGAGCACATGACCACAGATAAAGAAAGCACCTAGGATTTTTTTTTTTTTGGCCCCCAAAAGAAGAATTTCTAAGGTATTTATGTCAAAATTATAACAGAGTGCTTAATTTAAAAAACAAAACAAAACAAAAAACCCAACAAAAATGAAACCAACAAACTCCCCACCAAACAAAACCAAAAACCCGCAAAGTACAATGACAGCAGATATTCCAGACTGAATCCTGCTCAGGTTGTAGAAAGCACAGCATCTCCCTCTGCCATAGAGAACAGCCAGCCTAAGACAAGCATTTAAACCCTTCAAAAACCAAAGCACTGCAGAGTGCTGTTAATAACTTCCCACAATGATAGTGCCAGCTGTCACTGGCTGCTACTAAAGATACTGGATCAATCACAAACACTGGATCACTAACACCATTTTAAAGAGAACTGACCAGGAAAAATGCCAGAATATCACTATACTTCGGTATCTGGGTTTGCATGGGAACTGTAATCTAAGAGAAATGTGAATTTCTGTACATGTAATACAGCCCTACCAAGGAGAAACCATTACACATACCAGCATCTCTATTTCATGCAGAGCAGCAATTCCATGCTCAAATTTTCCCACATGAACAAGATGCTCCCTAGACAATTTAATCCTCACTGTCCAGCTAAAATGCCTACTGCAGCTGGGCTATGCCTATTTGCAGTAAAAAAAACTTCTTGAATTTTCTCCTTTACAATTACAGCTGGAATTTTTATTTTCCCTGCTTTTTTGAAGGGAAAACATGTTAATAACAACTGATCTGGACAGAATCAGATACAAAATTTTACAAACATTATAGTAACTTTAGACAATCTTTTACCTTCCCTCTTTTTGACGATGACTTCTGGTATATATTTACTTCTTTTCCAATGTATAAGGCAACAAAAATAATAAATAAAGTCTATCTTCAGGCAACTATTAACAACAGAACTGCTAAGAGAACATACAGAAAACTACATTAAAAAAAAAAAAAAAAGTTTATGAGATGTTCCAGCTCTTTGAAAACTGATCTGAAAGAATGCTCCCAAAGTCTAACTTTATTTGCAAAACTGAAGTTTGCAATTTGAAATTTGACATTGATAATGACAGATTCACAAGGTGAAAATGTTATTTAATCTCTAGCTGTAAATTCAGCTGGTGACTTCCCACAGGCAGCCATCATTCATTCAACAAAATCTACTAGGTGGCCTTCAATCAAACAGAATATATTTAACAATTTAAACAAAAGACTAAGTTTTCACTTAATTACTTAATGACAATAGAAAATAAGTTAGTATAATGTCACATTGGCCTAATTAACATGCATTCAGATCTTAGAAGAGGTATAAATTAATAATTTACTTATTTAATATATACATCGCTTGATCACAGCTTATGTCAATATAGAACTAGATTGCCAATTTCAGACATTTCAGACTAGAATTTCTCTGCTTTTTACTACTAAAAGAAAATGCAACTGGCTGTTCTAACTCTGTATACAAGGCGCCAGGATTAGAAAAGAAAAAGCTGCTTAATTGCTAAGGTTGACCAGATACCAAACAAAACCTCCAATGAAGTCTTAGATTGTACCTAACTGAGGTAAAGAAAGAAACTAAGCCCATCTGTTTCTGAAGCTATGTCACTCAGACTGATTTTCCCAGCACAGTCACCAAGACATTCTGCGTTTGGGAAGAAAAAGAAATTTGCTGGAAACCTCCTGTAAATGAAACCCAGCTGCTTAAGCATAATCCCAGATGTCTCCTGTACCGTGTGGCTTTGATAGATTAAATTGAGCATAAGAAAGAGATGAAATATTTATGAAAATTAGACTTGCAGAATGCATGTCAGTAAGCCTGAAAAACTGGTTTTTTTAAGTGAAGAGAAGAAACAACATTTTTCACCCAGTGGGCTAAGGTTAGGGTATACTGGTGGTATCATAGTGCTCCTGAGGTGCTTATGTTTCATGCAGACTGCTTGGCTTTTATTCACACCTCCTATTCCAGAAACAGGGACCACAGACACTGCCTCTGACACCAGCAGATCAAACATTTATAAACAACATGCTCAAATGAATTATGACTCCTTATTCACCAAAAGTTCAGTATTTTGAAGGCTGGGAAAATGCTCAAATCCCACTGAGCACTCTGGGTAACAATACTGTGTACTGGATACCAAATAATGCTGAGACAAACAAACATGCCTTCTTTCACACTCAAGGGAATGCTGTCAGACACTTCAGCAAATTCCTACATCATGACACATCATCAGACTATTTTTTCCCCAAAACGTCACACTTGCATTGGCTTCCTCAAAAGAGAAGTGGAGGAAAAAAAATGATTGTGCTAAAAGGGAATAGAAAGAACAGATTAAGGTAACATTTACAATTAAGTGAAGCCACGGAAACACTAAAGAACTCAATTTTTACAATGTTAAATGTCTTGCATAAAATCTCCAAAGACACCTAAGACCTCTGGCTCCCCATAGTCCTGTTCTTGGCCATCTCAGTAGATCTGTCATCATTCTAACAACCTCTATTATGGAACATGACCAGGTTTTCTCTTCCTAGCCATTCCTAAATTTCATCTACTGGCACACAACTGTCTTGGAAAGGATAGCATTCCCTTTCAAGATGCTCTTTTCACTCCTTTGGGGAACAGAGAAACCCAGAAAAATTTTTTTAGAAGTTAATCATGATAATTTGGCACTCTATTACTTCAAAATCCTACTTGATACAAATATTCTTTTGAATACAGAACTATGACTTAATACACATAGATGTGATCTTCTTAGCAAAGCAAAATTAGTACAAAAGCTAATATTTATACTGTGGATTAGTAATAAAGGGGCTGCACGTCTCTGTGCAGCTCACTGAATGTTTTTTAAAACAGAAACCAAAAGGTCATTAACTTCAGCAAAGCAGGGACAGAGACAAATGTAACACTTCCCATCACCCTTGTGCTCCTTAAACACCTCCTGAGCACATTACAGGGCCACCGGATGAGCCAGGACAGCAGAGCTGTCCCAGAGGAGATCAGGAGTTTATTTGAAGAAGCCCAGCAAGGAATATTTCCCAAACTCTCCTTCAAAAGAGAAGCAATGATATCCTATTTCCTTTTCATGGAATGTTTATATGCTATAGCTCGAGTACCTTTTACACTGCCAAGCCAATGCAAAGCCACATTTCAGCACAGGAAGAACAATACACTTGCTTAGTGTGCACATCTTGACTTCTTACAAGAATACATTGTGTCTGAAGCAACAACCCAAAATCTGCTGACTGCAATATCACAGTAACTCCAAAGACAAACATTATAAACATCAGTAGCATTAGAAAATATTTTCTGTACAGTCAGTTTACAGTGTCAAATGCTAAAAAAGAAAAGAAGAAGAGCTGCAAGTTGGGGTGAGTAAAAAGAAAAGTCTGTCCTTAGTCTGGATAATTAAACTAACACACTAGCCCTCTTCATTTTTAAAAGGAATGAAGTCTCCACTTCTGCAAATTATTCAAGGAAGACAGTAGTCCTTTGAGTCTCAAAAAGTCTAAGTTTAAAATCACAGGTCTTTTAAACACTTCATGGTTATTTGGGCTAACACATGGCACATCTAGTTTCAGTCCACTTAATTATTCTGATTCCTAGTGATTAATCTGGAACAACAGGCATTCAAAAATCACACAAGTGAAGTGTTTGCCACACTGCAAAACACGTCAGGCCTTCAAACCTAGTATCTCTGTCAAGGCCAGGCAGGTGAGGATGGGTGATAAACTCCAGTTCAGAACAAACGGTGCAAAATATGTTTCTTATGTCCTGAGTTGAACTGTGTCTCCTAGAAAAACAAGGAGGGAAGGAATGAAAGAAGGGAAGAACCAAGTATTTGCTATCTTCCCTCCAGGTATGATGCTGAAGAGATGAGAATTTAAGCATCTGTAATGCTCACCATAAGCTACTTTCACTGCTGATTCATAGTGAGAGATTAATATTCAGGGATGCCCCACAACAGCTGCAGTCTGAACCCTGCAAACACAGACGTGGTTATGCATTTAACAGCTGGGTTCAAACTTTAAGTGGATTTTCCTGTATGGTAACTAGGATCAGTTTACAGCTGAAAAATTACTTTAAATGCATGCTGTACAACTACACCACATAGCTACCTCTGAAGGAACACAGCCCAGAGGTTACCTATCCTCATGCTTCCTGGATCATCCTTCAACTTTCAACAAGCCAAACTATGTCAGGACCCATCTCCTAATTCTCACAATTTTTACCCTTAAGTCTTCAAGTGTTAAAATGCATCAAGGAGCAACAAATGTCAGAGGTGGATGTGGAGGCCTGGCACTTATCCAGACAACAACCAGACCAGCAGGTGAACATAAAATTCTTTTGCATTACACCAAAATACAGAATTGCCTGCTAAATCCCTTAAGCAGTGAACTGTCTGACAAATAATTATACCAAAAATTTCATTCCATCAGGTTTATATATTTACCAGATTGCAAAAATAATTGACAATTACCTCTGCTCAGAGTCTCTGTGGCTTTGGATTCATTATTATAAAGGCTGATGTGTTACTCCACAATGTGATGCTGGGGTACACCAAGCTTTTCCTTGAAGATACAACTGGGTCCTACTCAGTTTTCTCATACTTTCTCCTCCATATTTTTCACAAATGCTACACTCTTTCATTTAGAAAGATTTCTCTATTCTATATTTCCACACATAACTTTAGGACAAGGTTGCAACACAGTCAACTTTCTGACTATTCAAAAGATGCACATTTGTAGCACCACTCGGGATGCCACCAGTGGTAGTATGGGAAGATAAAAAAATCTGCCAAATCTATATCCTGCCTCCATCCCACATGGATAATATGGGCAGGAAAATCTCATAATTAAAGCTCAATTTTTACTGCAAATTATGGCTTACACTTCATTCCATTTATAGGACAGATACAGCTATGCAGTATGCAGACAGCTATACAACTATGCAGACAGATGCAAAGAATTTAGGCTAAAACTATGATTTTGCCACAAAGCTCAGAGCTCAGCTTCTTCTGAAACATTTATTTCCTTTATTATTTTTTTTTCCTTCTTTTTTTTTCCCCCTGGAGATGAACTTTTCTCAGACTATGGGATAAAAGAGAGTTTTTAAAACATAGAAGCAGGTTGGGTAGGAATAGCTTTTGTCACGAGTTTCCTTGAGAGTACAACCCTCTATGTTACATCATTGACCTCAAGTATGCATTTTTTCTAACCATTCAGTTAAATTAGCTTTTGGCCCACATTATTTATTATTTGGCTTTCAAAAAACCATTACCTTTTCTGAGCTAGTTTTTGAACATTTCCTTCAGAAAGAACCTCCTTAAGTATGAATTCCAGCCTGAAAAATCACCCTCAGTAAGTTTGCAGCGCAGGATAGAAGCAGAAAATAGTGCTTAGCCCAGAAGCCCGAACATAAGAGCCACAGTTCAGTCTGAGTGAACTGCTCTGCTTTTCTTCCTTACACTTTGATCTCTAGAGTAGATTAAATTCAGCCAAAAATATTCCAACAGATATGAGCAACAGCCAACACTGGTCATGAACAAGCTATGTCAAAAACATTTCAATTCCCGCTAGGATAAAACATAGGCCTTGTAGATGTAAGACAGGTAAGATTGCATGTGAACTGGAGGATGAAGCTAGCATTCAAAAATGTTCCTAAGAAGATGGAGAAATGTTTGGAATAAGCTGGGGTGCTATTAAGACAGTGTAAGACAATATCAAGCCAGTAACAATGCACATACAAAAGTGATTGCACAAATGAAGAAATACTCAGGTCTGAGTACTGCATTTTGAGAAACATACAGAGAGACTGAAAAATGCACAGCAAAGTTCAGCAAAAGTAACTGGAGATACTCAAGACCAGACAAATAGAATTAGGCTCCAACTAACACAGAGACAACCAGGGTACACTTAAGACTAATTTTTCTAGAGTTGAAAATAAGGAGACACTGAAAATGATTTCCTAGAAATCTGTGGTCTTCTCATCACTGAAGGGAAGCCAAATGTTGGTAAAAGTATATATGCATATCAGAAGGATGAACTAAACTCTTAGCATCTAGTGCAAATCAGTCATTACATTAATGATCTAACTATATCTGATTTTAGCAACCAGAACCATCAGGATATCCTCAGATATATGTACAGGTAAAAGGCAAACTCCACAGGTGACTAAATAATGTCCTTACTGGGATCATACTGCAAGAAAACACAGGCTTTGAGAGGATAAAAAAGCATCTACTAAGCAAATTACTTATAAGACCTTTTAATTTAATTTTTAACTCTCTTTTCATAACCAATTTCTGGCCTTGAAACTGTCAATAGCTCAGAAGTTAGGAGGTAAAAAAGTGTTAGCATGATTTTTTCTTTTTTTAATAAAAAAACTAAAACAAAACAAAAATATAAATAAAATTATGCAATGCACAGCTTACCAAGGTGTTTTTCCCACAAATTTAGCTCCTAAAATTATCCTCAAGCACTCAGCTTCAATTGCTATCACTTTTGTCTTTCTTTATTTGCTGAATGATTTTGGGCTGGAGCTGATGAAAGCACCTGTGGGAAACCACTGGGCACTCTCTGGCAAAGGTTCCCCAGTGCAAGCCTCTCACCCTCTGAACAATGCTGGCAAACAAGAAATACACAGTCCTTGGGAGGGAAACAAGACATTAGCTGCATTTCCTAAAGAAGTTTGTATAAGTGCTCAAAAACCAAGAAAAGATTTGACTCTCAACTGCTAGAAAGCTGGGAATGTATTTCAAATGCAAGCAGCAATCTCATAAGCAGCTAGGTTTCAAATTACTGTGAATATCCTATTGACACTTGTAATTGCACTGCTGATAGAACACTGTATCTGAGAATTTTTTCTTCTAACATGATTTTTGCATGCTCATATTTGTGCCTGAAATTCTGAAGAGAGGGAAAAATCTTGGTGTCTTCTGGATAATCTCTGGATTTTGTGCACATTGTGCTTTTGTGGAAGCAGCCTACTGCATTTCTTCCACCGATCTGCCTAATCCCCTTGCAGATGCTCCTTAATCAGAATATATACTATTTCCTTGAAGGTCATTGTACCAAGATTCTCAGTATCTTTAGGAGCACATTATTTGGGTATGGATAACTCTGAGGAAGCTTTAGGACCCCCCCTTGATTTCAAGAAATCACGCACAAAGAAACATGTCAAAGCATCCAGCCATCAAAATTTTAAAAGGGAACAGAGAACCAAATAAGGCTCAGGTACATTTCTGACTCCTGGTTTCAGGGAATTTGATGCAGCCTCAGCTGCACTCTCCACTTCAGCAGTAGAGGGTGCTGCCAGAATACTGAGGGCCCCTGCAAAGATATCCAGGACGGGTCAGTCAGGTGTGACTGCAGTTTGTCCAGAGCCTCCACATCACACAAGTATCACTTAGGAAGAACAGTACAATTTAATGGCTTCCAACTCGTTTTTTAGTATCACCCAAAGTCCATAAAATTTGTTCATCCCATGCCAAACTGTGTGGCATTCTCACTCCTAAGCCTCATTCATAACTTCTGCAGTGGTGCCTGAAAATGAAGTCAAACATTAGATAAAAAACACCTGTACAATAGTTTTGTGATTCAAGGATAAAATGAGTGACCGAGGACAGCAAGAGTCTGAACTGCAGACACTGTTACACTCGGCTAGGACTCCTGCAGACCAGCTGCTGCTCAGAATGCTGCTCTGCCATCTACCATGCTCTCCCCAGGCTCAGCTGTTCCCATGGACACTGCACCCACTTCCCACCACATGAAAGCTTCCAGGAAAAATGGACTGCACGAGTGGCACTACCGTTTCTTCTGCTCCTTGGCTTTAGTGTATCTTACTAGGGAAGCCAGAATAAAACCTTCTCAAGCATCAGGAAAACTCAGTTGATCCTGAGGGGTTGTAGGTGAAGTCACAGAGAGTTTACGTGGTTAGTTAACAAAACTGACTAATTTATGGGGAAAAAAAGAAAAACAAAATTCCTTACTGTGCATATTTTTTTCTCCTTTCAAATGTGATTATCAGCTTATTAGCTAACTGCTTCATGATGAAAACAACCAATCCAATCCTGGATTGTTTAATTAAATGTTTTAGCACTTTTCAAGAGACACCAATCTTAACAGAAAAACGAGTCTTCAATGACAGTAATTTCATAGTTCTTCCAAAGAACATCAGTACATGAATGAAGTGATACTGTAAACGTGTTTATACACCTCCTCCCCCCTCCCCCTGNGATGTGTGCGTGTGACCCCCCCCCTCCCCCCCCCCCCCCCCCCCAAACCATGTCATTTACTGCGCCCAGAACTTGTTCTCAAATGCAGGTTTGTATGTTTCAAATCCTCTAATATAATCCTTACTTTCATCTCTAGAATGAATAAAGCTACTATGATTCTGCTGTCAATCACAATTCTGCCTTACTGCAATCTCTGTTTATTGCTAATTAGTGCCTCCTTTTCTTATTAGCCATGCCAAATTTTTGTATCTTGGTAGGTAAATACAGCATTTTCACTTAAAATTAGCATGAGATGCTTTCCTGCTAAGACTTAAACATGAACGAATTCGGTCTTCCTACGAAATCAGCACGACACTTCCCAGGTCTATAGCTACTAATAAAAAAACCCCTCGCTGTTAAAAGGGGTAACCGGACAAAAGTCACCAAACCCATACGCCTGAAACGCTCAGGATTTCTAAGGGCAGAATTAATACAACACAGCTTCATTAAAACTTTTTCCTTCTGAGCGGTGCACGTAGCCCCAGAGTTGAGCTATCAGAAAGCGAACAGCAGCCAGAGCAGCAGCTCCGGCCGCCCCATCGCGCCGGCTGTCCCCGCACACCGTGCGCCTCCGGAGCATCACCCGCTCCCAGCGGGGCCCGAGCGGCAGCCCAGAGCTAAAATCCTTCCCCGCTCGCCCGGTCCGCGGGCACCTTGCCGCTCCCCGCGCATCCCTCCCCGCTCACCTCGGGCGTGCCGCCAGCGCCGCGCCGGCTCCCGGCGNGGCAGTCCCACCCGCCGGGACGCATCCCCGCGGCCGAACACAGAGGGGCCGCCGGGGCGGCGGCGGCAGCGCGGGGGAGCCGCTGCCGGGAAAGGCCCCCCCGGGCTCGCCCTGCCCCGGCACAGCCCCAGCCCCGCAGGGAAGTCGGAGCCGTCCCGCTAGACTCCTCCGGGCTTTCGCGCATCAAGCGCTTCCTCTGCCCGGGCAGACGCCGCAGCCGGACCACGACCCTGCCCCGCGCAGAAAGCGCTCGCCAGGAGGAACCAGGACCTTCGCTCCTGCCCGGCCAGGTTTCAGAACGGGCACCCTCCCTGCAGCTTGTCACCGGACAGCTGCTACAGACACCTTCTGAGCTGGTGTCATTATTCAAGGACTAAATGAGCCGCCTCGGTATTTGCTAAGCGCAGGATTCCCCTGTAAGCCTGTTAGGGAATCAGCCGCACATAGGGATTTAACCTCGCCCCTCATGCTCATACATGCACAGCAGTTGTGCCGCTCCTCCGCCGGGCGCTTTAAAATAAAGCTATCTCATGTGCCGCTAGGGTTTATAGACGTCAACATCAGCAGATCATCAATAGATGCAAACCCATGCCGCTAGGGTTTATAGACGTCAACATCAGCAGATCATCAATAGATGCAAACCCACACAAGCACAGACCTCTAAGATAATCAAGTCTAGCAGTTTAACCTAGCACCACCACTTCCACTGCTGAACCACATCCCCTAGTGCCACATTCACGCAGCTCTTGAACCATCCACGCATCTGCTCCTTATGATGGGAACAAGTGTTTTAAGCAACTCTTGTGCCATCCAGAGCAGCAGAACTATGTGGTCTATGTTCTGGAGCAAAACACAGGTGAGATCCTTAAAACACCTTAAAATACAGCAATATAATAGGAAAATTTAAAAACTTGATGTGCCATAATAAAAAGAGGCTCCCGACTACCGTTTAGCAAAAAAACAAAACAAAACAAAACCAAAAAAACAAAGCAAAACAACAAAACTAAACAAAAAACAAAAACAAAAACAAAACAACACCCCCCCACCAAAACCCCCAAACCAAAACAAAAATATACAAAAATCACAAACAAACAAAACCACAAAAAACCTGAGCACAGGTAAGCTAGGTATTTACAATTAAACTCTGTGCTGATATATAGCAATAATTAATGACAGAGCTATTATTTTTATCTATAAGAATGGGAAAAGTAGGATTTGTGAGTCATAAGGACACTTGTGACAGTATTTGGTTGGTTTGGCAGTGATACTGCCCTACTGTAGCTTATAGAAGCCTGGCATCTCAGTGTATATACTCAGGGTAAATTCCACTACCATGCTTCAAATTATAATTTGCTTCAAAAAAAGTAATCCTCTTGAAACTTTCTGGGAAAGATCAACATCTTTGCTGATGTTTATCAAAATGGAAATATTTGAAGTTGTCACCCAGCAGCTGTCAAATTAGCAATAACAGAATAAAATTCACTTTTATGTGACTGAGAGTAATTTGGCCACAGCATTCACAAACCAGACCTTGACCAGGTATCATAAATGTGATGAGCATTGTTCTTATCTTTCTAGTGATTAGTGGAATTTAATTTTTCCTAATCTTTTTCTTTAAAACTCTTATTAAGTGTTTGATTACCACAACAACTAACAATGCAACTGCAACACAGCCATTCATTTCTTTACACATTAATAGAATGCATCATTTGTGCACATACAATCATTTGTTCAATATAAATTTTTCCGTCTTTCTCAAGTTTTCATTGAAATATATGGCAAGAAAGTAATACAATAGTGTCCAAACAATTTGTTTTCTAAAAAAGTTCTACTTACAGATTTTCTCCACGCAAATCAGTTTTCATGTGAAAAATTACCTTAGTTTTTAAATTCCTATTTAATCTACACATGGTCTTAAAAAAAGCATGCTAGGTATATTTCCTTCCCAAACTCCCATACAAAGATGTGTTAAAGTAGTGCTTCATCATCTGTTGACACCATTTAAAATATTTTTTAGTAAAATTAAAAATCCCGAATTGCCACATATCACACAGTGAACACTACAGACCTACCTGGTCTTCCTGTGACAAACACAGGATGACCTCCTATGACCTTTTTGACTGCAAGATGGAAGATTATCATTGTTTTGGATACTTGGGATGGGCACCACAAGCTTCAGTTGCATGACCTTAAAGGACTTAGATGAATTCAGAGCAGCAAATGTCTGAATCTGAAAGACAGCCATTGAAAGTATGAGGAATCCAACCGAGAAGCTTTTAGGATGTCAGCAGAATCAATGCACTAAGGAAAGGAGTTTCTTGTGCAGACTGAAGCAAGTGTTTAAAATCAATGCCCAACAGGTGTTTGTTAGGGTGCGGGTAGCAGGAGTCATCTTTTAGATTCAGAGTCAATGATGTACCTCTGTAAATTAAGTGGTTCTTTGCACATCCATACTGGGTATATGGATATCAGGTGATATTCTTCTTTGGGACAGTGGCCAAAAAGAAAGCATAAATTACTTTAAGACACACCTTGATCACTTTTGGAAGAAAAACAAGGTGGTGGGGAAACACAATATGGTAGCTCAGGACATTGTCATGAACTTGATGACAGAGGAGGTTTCATCTTCTGTCTTGTATTCCAGAGTTTTACACCTTTACCGTTAAAAACTCTGTCCCATTTGGTGGAGCAAAGAGGTGACAGCACAGTGAAGGGAAGAGAGAGGACTTCCTGCTCATGTTTCTTTTCAGAGTTCAAGGTGTGAGTTACAACTCAGGGATTTTTTATATTGTGCCTTTTCAAGGAGGAGCTGGACACTCCTGTTATTGTTAAGCACAAACCAAAAAACATCAATGAAGCAAGCAATAATGTGCTGTAATTACAATGCTTGCAGACAGGCTGTCAGTGTTCCTGGATCTTTCACCCAATCCCAGGGAATACACCAGTATTATACACTTCCATATAAAGAGTGCATAAGCAAGCAAATTTATTGCAAATTATTGTCCTGATAGGGACATTATACTTCAAAAAACAAAAAGAAAATTTTCAAGTCATCCTAAGTGTGGGAAAAAATTTCCTATCTTAGAGGATGACATCATTGTTTCCATAGTTGTTAATGTTGTCAATGATGTAACGGTATCTTTTATTTCTTCCTGCTAATTATGCTATTTCCCTATATATTTTGTGTTCTGTAAAAGCTCTTTGCCCATTAAAATCCTTTTCTAAGCAGAAACACAAATCAAAAAAGTCTAAATTAACAACATTTCATTGCTGCTCTCTTTGTTTTCCTAGATAAAAAGCAATCCAGTACTTAAACTACAGTAATATTCACAAATGGGAGGCTGTCCCTTCAGATGAAACCCACTTACATCTGCTTTCTCCAGGAAACCTGGCAGAAATGAACTCTTTAAGGCATTATTCTCTAATTTTTTTTTTTTTTTTCACTTTGTGGTGAAACACAGCATTCCCCTCCATGGAGCACAAACTCAAAAATAATAAAAAAGATGCTTTCACTCAAATTTGAAAAATTAAGGCATTCAAACCCAAGGACAGGCAGGCAACAAAAGCTGTGACAGGCTTAGAAATCCCTCTTAGAAAAGGCTCTTAAAAGGTACTGGAGATGTGAATTGAACCTCTTATGCCAAATTTTCTTCCCTCTTGCTCTGCTCTACTGCTGGGGATGCTCGCCCAGCAGCCTGAGAGGAGCCACACACCCCAGCCCCTGTGCAGGGACAGGCACTGCCTTGCACAGCCCCCTTGCCTCTGGCCCAGCCAGGGGGACCATCTAGTATTACAGGCACGGCATGTTTTCTGGGTTTTGTCTCTTTTTATTTTTTTTTTCCCCCCAGAGATTTGCCAACATTTCCCCTCCCCTCTGACATACACACACCCCATTTGGAAAGGGCAAAACGGGAGCAAGGGAGAAAATCCCGTAACTCATCCAAAGCACGCAAGGATGATTTGTGTTCTCACTTATGGGGTATGACTGTCACTGTTGATCTGCTTTCAGGCCTAGATTACATCTGATAAGGGCTGACCTTATTTGAGTATTCACACATTATTCACTCATGGAGAGTATGTGGACACAAAAGTCCCTCAGATGTTCTGGGCATCAATCACGCTCACAGCGTGGAGGCTGCCAAACTTTTCTTCCCTTAACTTGGGAAAAGAGAGGGTAGTCCAAGACAGACTTAATAAAGTTTAAAGCTGTGCCACAGTATATTTGGGGCCCATTGTCTTCTAAAAGTGTTCTTTTCAACAAATTCTCTGCAGTTACCAAGGGCAACAATTCGTCTTTAACAAATTGGGGCGGACTGTGTACAGACTGTCAGGAGGAGGGGAAGTGAACAAAAGGCTTGCCAGGCCCATTAAATAAAAGCCAAACAACCAAAACTCTTCTGCCTCTTGGTTGCCCCATATTTAGGAAACCAAAGTGGGTTCTTAAAATCATTCCCAAAAACAGAGTATTTTCAAAACATACCTTAAATCAAATCACTTCCTTAAGAGCTCATTAATCTATTGTTCACCACATACAAATACTTATACTCATTACCACAAATTAACATGTGCTTTTATAAAGAATACACTGTTAACTGTCACTGATGACTAAAACATTTCATCTGCTGTAATGACTGACACCTCCGCAATGACTGACACTTCTTCCCCAATTCCACAAGAACTACAACTGGCTTTATAAACCTTCTGCTTTTGTCTGTATGTTCATTTGAAACTGTGAGAGTTGGGAGGAAATAAAAGCACATGGCAGGTGATGCATGTGCTTCTCTGAAATGCTTTTATTGGTGGGGCCTTTCTTAATTTGTAAAGTCTAAATTCTCATACAGGATCATACTTGCTGAAAAAACTGACTCTATAGTCTGCAGGCTTTCATGTAAACAGACAAACTGCCCAAATAAGCCATCATACCCTCAAACATTTTCTTCCCTTTTATTCCCCATATGTGTAGACTACATGAAATCACTACTCCCAAAACAAAGTATGATTTTCTTTGCTAAATGATGCTTTTTTAACTTCAAAACTTGCTTAGGCTGTGTAAACTTACTTTCTTCTACAGCTGGCTACTCAAGCAGAAACTGTAAGCCAAGGCCTTCTCATGTGACCCGAGGTAAATAAGTAAAAAATGCAAATACTCATCAATCAAAGCCTTGGACAGGATGCTCTGAAGAGTTAAGCGTGTTTTCTCTTTTCAGTTTTAGATGTCTTTAATGATGGAGGCTTTCTTGCTGCAGTTTAGGATATCAGTTCACAGTATGCACATCTTATCATGGGGAGGTTCTGCTGCTTTTCCAGAGATGGTTGGTTGAGTTTTTTTCCTTCCAATTTAGAGCCATTTATTTCTTAGTTATAAACCAAAAGTGATTTACCCTTGAGAAAAAGGAGCAGCACACTGCCAAGAGACGTGAAAAGACCTTTGGATTAAATCACAGGAAAACTATATTGAGAAGGATGTGGTTTTTCAGGCATGATAGCCAAGATGATAGCATGGAGAAATCTGCTGCCAGTTCACTGGGATTTAAGTGAAACCATTCACAGCAGTAGCATAGACACTCACTGCCTTTGGGAGGTATGTTCCTTAGTGAGGACCTTCTGTGGCTGTGCATCATGTGTTGCACCAGATTCCTTTCAAAAAACAAGCAGCAAACGGTCCATCTCATCGCATATGGGGATCAGGATACGGTATGTTAACTAAGGGCTGAGGTTTAGGTCCAAGTGTCCATAAATACATAAAGCTGTGTTCAGTCTTAACTGAAGGGTTCCTTTGAAAGATTTTGGCTACACAGCATTTGGATCACAAAGTTTAAAAATAAAAAAATCATTCTAGTAAGAAGGCCTACTCAGACTAATATGATTGAGATCATGGCTTTTTTTTTCCCTTTGTAAAATCCTAGCCTTTAAAACTTGTAGTATTTTTATGAAAATAAATTAGTTTTCTTTTATCAGTATAAGCATACACACAAACACACACATAGATGTTCATTTGTTGGTTTCAAATGTCATTACCTATAGTATGGGTTATTCGATGATATAAAATATAATAATTATATAATAGAATAAAAGCCCATTTCTCTGACAAGCTGGATCAAAATCCAAATGAGTGGGGGAAGATTGTACCTTTAGCTTTACTAAAGCTCCATGCTAGGCTGGCTATATTTTAGTAAGGAACCAACATCATAGAAGTAAAGTTAATGGAGCTTGGACATGTGTTTGACCCAATAAACCAGAAACCAATATTTACAGGGTTTTGTCATATGCTGCCTGATCTTGCAATGAGAATATGTGCATGGTTCTCCAATTGCAAGTTGTCCTCACAAAGTGGGAGCCACACAACCACCTCTATAGCAATGTATCTACCACAGCTATCCCTGCCACAGCATCTGCACCCACCCAGCTGCTGAGCCAGGGCTGGCTTCTGGCCAGATGTCTCAGACTGTAGCAAAACAGAACTCTACCCAGCTACAGAAGCTAAATTCTTCCCCAAAAGGTCACATAATTTAGCAATCTCTGCGCTGACACATCAGATCAGAGCAATAGCTTAGTTTGTCCATATTCCTGTCTCAAATAATAGATATTTGCTTTTTATTAATTTTTAAATGCATGGCTTTTTAATTTCATTGCAATGTCTCCTGTCTTTTATTATGTAAAAGGTTAAATAGAAGAATTCAATTTGCTTCTTCTTTTTATATGTATTATTTTATTTTCTGTTTTCTGTCTCCTCTTATTGAAGTCCTCTCTAACCATCCCCCAAATTTTAAGTTGCTTGTTCCTCAAGGAGATGGTTCATCTCATATTTTACCACCTACATATTCTTGCTGTACCTTTTTATCAGGTGAGGTGCCCTCATGTAAATGCAGTGTTCTTGGAGGGATGTGACACTCACTGATGGTCACTTCTAGAAATAAGTTGTATCTCATGTTTGGAGTCAAATGTCTTATTCACTTTTCTCACTGCAGGGAGAAGATTACTTTGACTTGTTCAAGAAGAAAGAAGGATACTTTTTGTACTCAGATTTATTTCAACATTTTAGAAATATACCAGGATTTTGTATTTGACAATGTGCACTTGCCAAAAATACCTGCACACTTATATCAAGCTTAGCAAATCTTTCGCAGCTTAGCTCAATTCTTTCTGATTTAAACTAATTTAAATAATTACTTTTACTTTCCCTGAATTTGCCCTTTCCTCCAGAGGCTAACATATACAAAAACTTTCAGAAGTAGCTTATTATTGCCTTCCTAGTGGCAGGAGCAGCATGCTTTCCTAATCTCCTTTTCTCCTTTCCCTCAATACGCCAAAGAATGAGGCTGCAAGAGGACAGAATAGGAAGCCCAATAGGGTTTGGTGGATGGCTGGATACACAGGGGAGGAGAGCATGAAGAGAGCTGTAATTACTCTCAAAAAATTATTTTAATAATTTCACATTATTTTTCAGGGTGTTTAAAACTGAGAGAAATTATTCTAATGAGATAATAATAATAATAATAATAATAATAGTTTTATACCATGAAGTGTTCTCAGTAATTAAGTTACGCTAGAGTCTCTTGGTACAATATCTTACCAGTACATAATTTCCTATTTCAGAAGTTTCTTTCAGCACAGTTTGGATTTCAGCCTCCAAGCTACTCTCCCAAGCAATAAATGGACAAATGCACAGATTTATTAACACCACCCCCATCCCAAAAGCATGTCTGATGGATTTGGAAAGTATCCTATATATTCAAGATAGGCATCTGCCAAAATAAATCCTACTCAAATGCTTGTTGAAGGTATTTTTCCCCCCATACCTCTTTACTTAGTTCCAATTTCCAGTTGAAATAACTCTTCTTTCTGAGAAAAACTTGTGCCCTGTGTTTACAATTACATTGCTCTGTAAGTTTAACTGCAAAGCAGGTCACCCTGAGGAACTAGTGGCACACTGGTTTTAGATACCCAGCTATCCAGGGAGGTTACCTCCATAATATACAGCCAGTATTTGTAACTTTCCTATCATTCAGGTACACAAAGACCACAGAAGCCAACCAAACACATGGAAAGTAAATGCATTTTGTGACTTCAGTGTCATCAAGAGCCGAGTAAACAGGACTTGGCAGCAACATAAGTCTTAGCTGTATTTACATATTTATCGCAAGCTTATGATAAGAAAAAAAAATCACCCAAAACAAAAACAAAACAAAGAAAATAATACCCCAAACCAAATTTCTCTCCATTGCTACTGAATTCTATGTATCACAACATAAGATAAGTCAAACCCCAAAGAATTTCCTAATGTGATGTGGATACAACATGACCTGAGGGACTTTTGACTGCTATGATGAGCTTGAAGGCAAGTAGGAGTTTGCTTAGTCTTCTGGGCAATTGAATTTTGAAATAGCAATTTCAGTAACCTTACTTCTGCAATATTATAAAAATAAATCTAAATCTGAAGACCATAGACTTCTACAATAGCTCTCCCTTTGGAGAGGCATATTGTTTTCTTGTTTGTTTGGTTTGGGTTTTTTAAAGCTAAAATGCATATTTAGACATTAAAAAAACCCCTTTGGCTCTGCCTCTTTAAATAAGTAGACAGCTTCTTTAGCCCTTCCCATTCCTTCACCTGTCCCCAGTTACACAGCACAGCTGCTTGCGGGTTTAAGATTTTTTTTGTGAAGTAACAGTCCATGATAATCTCATTAAATCCTTTCTAACACTTTCCAGTTCATACAGGATTTCCTTCACTAGGGTGAGTGGAACAAGGATTGGCTGTTTAGGCAATCTCTGTCCAAAAAAAAAGGAGTCACCCAAACCCCTCCTCAGAGAGGAGGGTGCAAGGGAACAAAAGATTGGCCCCAACCAAGGGGCTGGAACAAATCCAGAGATGCAGCAGCTCTTTGCTGTTTCTCTCTGCATCTGAGAAACCACAAGAGAAGTGTAATCCCTGATATCTTTTGTATGTGAAACAAACCATAGGCAAAGCAAGCTCCTCTACCTGTAAATCATTCTGTTTAGATGTCCAAAGTTCCTCGCTCTGCTAGCCTAGGAAGTACTCATTGCAAATGAGTTCTCAGGAGAGGCTCTATGACCAGGCTGGCTGCTCAGACATCAGTGCCATTCCCAAGAACGGGAGGCAAACCTCCCAAGGGAGAATGGACAGTGTGAAACAAAAGCGAGGCAAAAAGAGGCCTGAGTTTTATAGATATGCCTTCTATCAGACACTACAAGCCATGTTGTGGGTGTTCTGAAGACATTTCCAACAAGAGGGACCTCCCCAGAGGAGCCTTGGGTGCTAAGCAGATTAAGTGAGGCACTGGGAGCAAGAAAAAACTGGGACATCCTAAAGTGCTTGAAGAGGACATGGGAATAATTTTTAGGCTGCATTAGAGAAACCTCTAGCATCAACTACTTGTATCAAAATGGTCAGTTTTTATTTCACTGCACGCCGTCTCATCAATAGGAGTTTAACAGGATTTTTCCCTGTATACATGCACTTAAATGGCAAATGCACATTTCCTGCTCCAGCTGCCAAAAAATAATTTTTCAACCTGCCTGATTAAAACCACCCAAAATGTGCAATGCAAAATGTGCAAGACAGTTTCAGTTCTGTAGAAAAGGCTGGCCAGCTCAGGTATCTGGGTAACAAATATTTTTATAGGCCTTTCAGTGGCTCAAATCCAGGACAGCTCTGCAGTGATTTATTTCTCCAACAGCTTCTAGGGTGGCCTATGTAAAATTAGCTGGTAATCACAAACCAGGCCCCTAGTGGACACGTTCCACACCCAAAGCAGCAGCAACTGGTGCTCCCTTGCTGAGGGTCACAGGAGAAAGAGTAAGGACTGAGGGGGGAATGCTGGATATCTCATGCTGTCAGGAAGAATGAAGCTGAGCATCAGAGCATTATGCTAGAACTTTTCAGGATCAAAGAACAGTACATCTTATTTAAGCCATAAATGTATCACTTTTTATGACTGCCCTGCTAGTACTCTGAATAAGCATTAAGTACAGTTTTTCAGGGTTATAGAGAATTTATCTTGCGAAAACCTACTCCCTTAGGAGCACACAGCATAGGCTGTTTGCAGTCTGAGTTGCTACTGCAGTTCACAATTTTTTTAACTGAAAATTGTCCCTAACTTTCAGTGCAGAAGGGCGCAAATATTAACACAATAGTAACATAATAATAACATAATAACAATTATGTTAACATTATGTAAAACCACAATATTACCATAATAATATTAAGAAAAATATTAGCACAACCTGTGTATTGACCCACGAGGAAACTTCTGATGTCTGAGACTTGGTTGATTAGGACTTTCTACATAATCGCAACACCTTAATTATGATAGAACTGGTTGCAAATCCCCATGAACCGAAAGTCTGCAAGTCTGCTGCAGGACCCCATCTGGGCACTTCCCTGGCCTGCAGGCTCCAGCTCCATCCATAGAACAAACGCCCAAACACATTGCAAATTCTTTTTTCCTGCCTCCAACGAAAGTCCAGACACCTCGGCCAAAGCATCCAGCCAAGACAGAGGCTAAAACATAGTGCTAATAATTTTTGTTTGGGTGAGATGATTCAGCAACATCTACATGGTCAGCTCATGTGTTGATGCAACTCTGGTGTCATCATTGTCTCTCAATGACCTTACACCATCACCAAGTTGTGGTAATTCTCATACTCTAATGAAAGCTAGAAACTGATGGGAGACTCCCAAATCTTACATGACAGCAGCTGCTTTTCTTCAACAATTTCCCACTCTCTTTAGGACAAGTGATTCAGACAGATGTTACAGTTTTATGTTCTCAATTACTATAATATTCACTCAGGTCTAACAGAATAAGTTCCTCATATCTAGGTTCAGTTTTACAATGGTTTTCATTTATTTTGGCTGTTTATTTTTGATATATTCTCTGAATGCACCTCCTTAAAATGTGCTAATTTAGTTCCTTGGCTTTAGATCATATGTTAATCCCAGCACTTGAAAATATTCAGACAGAAAATAATAGATACTAGAAGTCACAAGTAGCTGGACAGCATCAATATGACACAAGGAGAGTGGATGAAAATTAACCTACAATTCTATAATATCATCAAATAAATCGACCTGCTAATGAAAGGAAACACATTTCCATAAGAATTCGAGTGGCTATCCAAGTAACAATTTCATAATGATAAATTTTCAATTAAGGAATTACAATAGACTACACTTATTTTTTTTCTCTAATGTTAGGTTGTAATTCATTACTGTACAGCTGAATATTAACCTACAGCTTCTGTTCTTTGTCTTGGTAGTAACTGAGAAATGTTTTCAAGGTCAAATTTTCTATTATCTACTTGATTGTTCTTATTTTAGCAAGTTAGAGAAATATTAACAAAATCTACAAGAAACTCTAGCAGACTGATGAATGCAGAGGAGTGCACCCACTTATAACAAAAGCAAAAGTAGATCTATATATTGCTGTTCTGTACCCAAAAGAGGCTTGTGTTCTATAAGTCCACAAGATATGAAAAACAAACTCATGGTTGTAAGAAAGTAGAGCCATTTTTTGAGTCAATGTTTACAGGGGGAAGCCAGTTTATTAACTGTCCATTTATGGTGACAAGCTCCTAAGTGCAACAGCATGAAAATGAAATTCAGCATAATCTTTAATTATCTTATGTGGTCACTTCATACGATATTCTGTCATAATGTATCACTTAGTGATGTTGCTATATGGTACTACAAAATGCTCATAGTAAATAAAATTGCAAGCAAAATGCATGAAATTCTAAAGATTAACTTCCATATGCAGTTACAAATCTGTCAATAACTACATTTCTGAGTTTCGGTCAGATGGCATTGATGCCTGAGAGGAGAGGAACAGTACACTGTATTATTAAATTCCTCACTGAGGCTCAGCTTCAGTTATTCAGCTTTCATTACAAATGTTAAAATTCAGTAGTAACTGAATTTAAAACTCAAAAAAACTTACCTTTACCCTTAGAATATGTGAAAAATGAGCTTGACAGGAAAATGAAAATAAGGGAGGGATGGAGGAGAGAATCAAGATATTGTTCTCATTACACAGTATCTGTGGAAGGATTATTTCAAGTTAGAAAGCTACCAAGAAATGAAAAAAAAAAAAAAAAATTCTTACATGTTGAACAGTAGTTCCTGCTTCCCATGAAAGCCATCTGTTCTGTGTATGTACATGGTTTGAAAGACATTCCCAGGATTGTGTCAAGCCAAAGGAATCCCCACTAGAGTTACAGAAATATAAACTCCCTTCACACTGGCAGGAGAGCGCTGAAATGCAGCTCTGAGGGCATGTATAGCTCCACCCGCCTCAGGACCATAACAGTCCTGCTGGCATTCCAGGCGTTACGCGGGATTTTCCCATCTGATATTGGGTTATGAGAACTGAAACTTTAGCAGGGATAACATTGCAATACTGTGAGTTAGAGATTCTTCAGATGAGTCTAAGGCGAGAGCTCCACTCTTCTCTATTGCAAAATGGCATCATCACCCTTTCTCCCATTTGCAGCTGACGTGAAAAATGCCCGGAAAATATTTTTGAAATAGGATTAATTCCATAACGCAATTTTTGCCATTACTGATTTTAATGGGAGTGGGACATGGCACAGTTTGAATAATATACTTGTTCCACATTCATTTCCAAACTCTGGAAATGGGAGTTGAAAACAGAAGTCTAATAATTAATACTTGTGTAAGGACAATCCTTCCTGTAGGCCTGGTACTTTTGCAATCCCTTGTCTACTACACAACTGAGTTCAAATTGCAATTATTTTTCCTAGGGAGCAATTAAATACTGCTACCAGTGTTAAGCATAAACACAACTCTAACTACAAGGAACGCTCAGATGACTTGCTCAGGTTCAAGGGTTCACTGCACATGAATATCCATAAATACCACTGACAGCCTTAGCAGTATAATGAACTTTGCAGCAACTCATGCAGGCAGTCTACACAATACAAGAACATAATGCCCCTAACCTTAAAGCAAGAAACCTGCAGAAGCAATTCTAAAATACTTTTACAACTGAAACAGTGTGTTCAAGGACTATTTAAGAAATAGTCCAATCTTGTTTGTAAAATGTTCACATTTGTTGTTTTTTAAATCACTGTGTGGAATCAAACTGTAGAACTGAAGGAAACATGAACTTTATGTAAAGATGGTCAGTTTCACTGATTTGTCACTCCAACTAGCAACGTTTTCTTACCTCCATTAACTTAAACATGCAACATAACAAGTAAAACACCCTGGGCTTTTTAAAGCATCACATAATATTTTATCTTTAAAGTGCTTACATTTTTTTCTCACAAACACTGGCCACAGTATCACACAGCCTCCCATAAGCAGATATTTCTGGCATCTCTTGAAATACCTTCCCTGCTCCTAGCTCAAAAATCAGATCTGTGTTAAAGAAACACTCTGTTTGAAATCTAGGGAATACACTTAAATCATTGGTTTTGTTTAACTTCACTATTTTCTTAGTTGCCAAGATGCTGCTTCTCTACTTCTCTGGAGCTTGCAGCACAAATAGAGGAAGCTGCTATACAGATCTGTGTACTTGGAAAATGCTGTTAGCAGAAGTGAGCACATTGAAAATACAGTATATTTTCAACCAAATCCAGGCTTTAGGAACTCTAAGGGTTGATTAAATGAGTTTTGAACTGGCAAGGCATATGGGGTTTGAACTAATGGTGGTTTTCCATCTATAAACATTAACAGCAATGTCCCTTCCTATCTTCTTGATCTCCATCTGGTGGGAAACTTTTTCAAGGTGCATTTTGCTACTTTTCAAGTCACACAGAAAGCTATCACATCCGCTTCTCTCTTCTGAAATGTTATCACTCCTTACAAAACTAGAGTGAACTGCCTGAGACCCCCATCTATTTCACAGACAAGTCAGCTGGGCTTAGTTTAAACAGTCTTCAACAGCAGTTTAAAGCAAGTTATCTGAGCTTACACCAAAACAGATGAGAAGCACTCAGGGTCTTCCCACCTCTCTTCAGGCAGTAATCATCAGCAGATAAGCAGTAATGGATTAAGACCAGCCCATCTGTTCCAGCAGCAAGCATCTGTCTGTATTCTACTTTATCACTCTACAGACCTGCAGTTCATCACTGTAAGGGAGCTCAGTGTTATTATCTATGATGTCTATCACTCAAATTGATAATTTTCAGTACTTCAAGCCCCAAATACAAGGATACCAATACTAATGATTTTATTACTAATTTTCCTCCTTACAGTTAACATTAGATAAGCAGCCTGCTAAAGTTAACAAACCTTTCTGATCTTGACTCAGTTTACATATTGATTGGTGATCATACACCAAATCTCCACAACAGCATATTCTATGGTTTGAGCAGCTTTACTAACCTCTACTCCAGGAGTTCACACATAAATACTGTTGCATGTAATAAAAAACTTTGTTTCCTGTGTAATCCTGGCATGGGGAAGTGTTTGACAGATTGATGATGAAGGAGAGTTTTTTCCAATGTCACCTTTTTTTTTTTTAAAATTATTTTTTTCTCTCTGTTCATCAGTGAGGAGGTGCTTCTGCACAGATCCAGAAAGCTTCTTCAGCCACCAACCAACCTGAACCAGAGATGTTAATATTTTGGGGTTTTTTTGCCACAACAGACCTCACTTTCATGCAGAAATGTCCAAAAGGCATGTTATTTTTGCAACTGATTCCTCTCTGCCGTGATGGGGAGAAATTCTTTCTTTAGCAAGAGGATGGATGCACACCTCTCTGAGAGCCCACCAGAAGAGAATGTGGCAGGGAAGGGACCACAGTTCACCAGCATGTCTGGCCTACCCATGAGCACACAGACTTTTAGCAGAGAGAAAGCTGGGGTGCTAGATAATGAACTGAGTGACTCAGCCCCCGCTGATGACTAATTTTTAGTGAAGAATGAGTTTGTAATTCCAGGAAAAACAAATCAATACCGTGGCTGTGCTGTCTGCATTGTCTGTCTCCAGCGATTGCCTCTTTAGTGCTTCAAGTTTCTATGGGTGCTTTGGGTGGTCCTTTTAACATATCACCTTATGGCTGATCAAGGTCTCTTTAAGACCTCTGCAGGGAGTTTTCCCCAGACAGATGGAGAAATTAGCATGAGCCTCTTCAGTGGTGGAAGTAATGTGACATGAGCAGCTTAGTCCCATTTTTCTGTCTTGCTCTCCAGAGCTGTTCAGCCTTACTCACAAGTACCTTTGCAAGGAGGATCTCAGTGAGGTGTTTGTAATTTGTGGAGGTTGAAAAACCCTCTAACCCAGCTAGAATACAAGCTACTGCTAGAGGAAGTGCTGCTACCTGCTTTTTTCACACCTCTGTGTTTGGACAAGTTTATAACATAAGGCTGAAAACTGACAAAATGAGATGTAGTTATCTGAACATCTCAAGTCCTTCTCCAGTAACTAAAAGACCATGAAACCAGTGATAGTATTTTGCTTCAGGGTTGACATGTGACAATTATTAAAATAATAGACTGAGATGGTGCTTTATGCATGAATACAATGAATTTATTTGCACAGGATGCAAATATCTTCTCAAAGCTAGGGTCAAACAGAGAGCTATCTTAAAAAAACAGAAAGAGCTGGCTTGGGAAGAGAGAAGCCCTGCAGTGGTATCCCAGTGTGAAAGATGAGCCATCCATGGCAAATGTGGTCACTCTCAGTGGCCAGAGTGACCTCAAATCCCAGCCAAATATCGCACAGAGGATAATCCTAGGATAACACTAATATATACAAGAAGCTCACTAATATATACAATAAGCTCCCAGAAATAACTAGTCCTGATTTAAATAACTAACTAGATGAATGAATGAATAAATAGATAAATATTCAACCTGTTAAAGTCAGGCACAATGAAGAAGTGCTGTTTCTGAGAACTGCTACCAAATCAAGATGTTATTTCTATGTTTCCTTAGAGCCAATTGTTTATCTTTTAAAAAGCAGTATTTAAAAATAGGAGTCAAAATATTAAAACATAGTCACCACAATTATTAAAATTTTTACTGCAACAAAGGATATTTAATTTCCAGGTTGCATCCTGGTGCTGACAGCCTGCCTATAAAATAAAAGAAAAAGCACAGAGTACTAAACTCCTAGGACAAAAATTATATACACTGAGAATTTGGATTCAAAACTTCAGCAGTTTCAGATACTCATTCCTCTGTGATCCAAACAAGTCCAAAATATGTACTTCTTATTCAAAAGCTCCTATGCTGCATAATTAAGCATTTTGATTCATTAAATTGGTAGTGTTCATCTTAATTCTTGATAAATGTTCCCATAAAGGCCTTGACAATTCTAAGAAGTGTTTTTGGTATTTTTTTCTTCAAAAACATTACTGAAGCACACAATAATAAATTTAAGGACACCACATAACACTACCTTAAACAGTTTAAACCTCCAGTAAGGCTTTAGGACAGTCAGATTTAAAAAAAGGTCTTAAACCTTTTTTAAAAAAAGATGACAAATAAATAAAAATCAATAGCTAGCAGTATTAGAGCTTGAACTCAATATCTTCACAGATATTCAAAAAGGCATGAGTTTTCACATCTAAGACCTATCAAGAATCAACTCCAAGCAAAAAATCAACATGAAATGTTTGCCTTGCCTGGAAATATAAGTCACAGAAGTCAGCACTGGACACCACATATAAAGAAATGTTAACATGCAAATGGTCAAAGACAATCTTGTAAGATTGAGTGGAGTTTCTACAGTAGAATTCTCTGCATTAGTTGCCCAAATAGATCCATCCCAGTATCACTTAAGAAGATTGTTTCTTGTCAGCGGTACAGTACCTGGAGTGCTAGCTCCAAATAACCATTATTTGGCTGTGGAGTGGAAAAATAAATCATCTAAATTAATAATGTGCAATGTAATTTGTCACATTTACTGGCTACCTAATTTCCATCAATTGGGGTCAATACCTGGTACAAATAACTTTGTCAGTAAATGGAGAAGTTATCAGTTTTTATTGTTCTAAAGTGATTTGTAGAATTTTTCATGCAGTTTATTGATTCACAATACAACTATATGGTTCTCTCCTACTGCTCAGTCTTTTTTATTCTACCACTTACTTGCTCAACTACCAATATGATATCCAGCTGATACATATTTTCCTCTGAACTGCTAAATTTATGAGGCAGGAAAAAACAGAATTTCTTTAATACCCACATTCTAGATGGCGAGAGGAAAAATTGCTTCCTAAAAAGGTTTTGGATGATTCATGGCATCCCTTTGAATTTTATGAGCCTCAATTTAAAAATTATAATGTTACATTATAATTTAAAAATCATATGAGACATAAGCAGTGCAAGTAAACGGGACCAATTCGCAGCATTAGCTCCTTGCTTTCACATCAGCAAAGCTGGACTCTCTGCAGCAAACACCTATAAACCAAAGAAATGGACTCACCATTTCAAGGCATCTGAGCAAAAACAGAATCAGGTTTCAGGTGCGGAATTCCACATTCTCAGAAGGCATTTAATCCTCTATGGTATGAGTGATTTTTATTCAGTTTCTAGCATGCATACAATACTTCGAAAAATTTCAAAACAGTCTTTGTAATTGAATTGCTATTCTGCTATTTCTGATGCTCAGCACAGGGAGAAGGATCACTATGGGAGACACTCAGGTCTTGCCACACTAAAACTTGGACAGAAATTCTTATATGAGATGATTCACATTCAGAATTGGATTTTCACAGAATAAATGGTGCATTTTAGGAGTTTCTACTACAAGTTTACGGAGTAATATGGACAAAATGTGTTCATAGTTTCCTGTGGCAATCTAGCAGTAACTAGGTCTGGAACCAAAAGGACCCAAACTAAACCATGAAACCTGAGACTCAAAAACAGAGGAACAGAGGTACTCCCAGTGCCACATCAGTTATTATATTTTTGTGTTTATTACAGACATCTCTCTAAAGCCCTGTACCATAGCTTGAATTGCCAGTCTGTTAATTAACACCACATATCCATAACAGTCTCAATCAGGGGACGTTCGTACAGAAACAATGGAAGTGCCTAGGAATCTTTCACCTAAAGCCAGGCAACAGAAATCCAATTAAGTCCCCAAATAAGAAAGCTCTTCACATGTCTCAGAAGTTGTTTCAAGTCTCCCATTGTTTTCATTTGGACTCACAAACAGAGAATAGCTATCACTATTCTGGGAAACGTGCTAATAAGCCAGAAGAGCGGAGGGGTCCAGACATAACTTTGAAGTCACACCTTTACACAACAGCATCTTAATTACTAGGAAAAGGAAATGTACTTATTAAGTCATACTTGCAATAGACACCATCTGTAAGGACTAGATGCTGCTGAGCTGATCCCTAGTTGTTATGTTCAATGACAAGTCAGAGAAAAGATTTCTTTGGACCTCTTGAGCTTTTCAGGATTTCAGCTTTTTATTTTGTCCCTGCTACTGTACATTGAGATACTTTTCTATTTTAAACATCTGCCATCTTTTACCTTAAAGATACAATTTATAAGAGAAAATTCTAAGAATGTCTGTGATGCAGGCAAATCCTTGGATGCATTTCTAGTTTCTGAGAAGTCTGGGGACTGCTTTTCACTGTGTTGCAGAAGTTCTTTCCAGTGTGATGCTCATCCAATGCCAGGAAAGTGAACTGAAATTTCCTCTCCCTTGCCACGTGGGCATTGCACAGCACCCATATGGCAAAGGGGCAAACAGCAGTGAGACAGCTTATGACTGTTTTAATTTTGTTTTCATTATGTTTTAATAATAAAAGCCATAGCTTTAGATAATATCTTAAAAACACAGATTATTTGAACTGAATAATTTCTTGATTTCTTTTTTTTTCCCCCTTCAAGTCTTTGAGTTTTTAAATATCCCTCTAATTTGATGAGAATTAGAACTTTTATTTTGCATTACTGCATTAAAAGAGTTTCCTGTGACCATTTAAGTGTGGACAGTAGGAATATTTGACAAAGAGAAATGACTGGAGGCTAATGATGAGGTTACAAATGCTGGCATGCTTTACTCTGGGCATCCATTCAGAGCACTGCAGGGGAATGACAACAGGTTTGCCAGGTTATCCTTCAATATCCCATAGAAAATTCTAGTTCACTTACATCTACTAAAAAAATAATAAAAATCTTTCAAATGGAACATTCTAAAATATTCTTCAGTGTAATTTCAGGACCTCATCTCCTGCATGTGAGCCGACTTCTTGGGTATTAGGAATCCAAACAGATGACTTGAGTGCTGCATGACATTACCTACTAACACTGAATGACCAGCAGCTTCATCAGTAGAAGTAAAGGAAGGACCTGAGGGGCACTAGGAATGGGTAGGAAAGGATGAAATGCATCCTACACTGTTGGCATCTCAGTTTCCAAGGTCTCTGGATGTACAACAGAGATATTCACACATAGCTGTGGCACTAGTAAACACACCGCAGGAAAATGAGCTGGATATGTGGCTTCAGCACACAATGCAAGAAAACACATCAATAAAGCAAGGAAAAAATACTTGCAACAGGAGAGTCTTGGGGATCTGCAGAAATGCTGACAGATGCCACTGAAGAAGTGCTCTTTTGTGCCACCCTTTTTAAATAAATAAAGGGGCCATGAGTGCCACTATCAGTTCCTAATTGACCTCAACTGAACACAGAAAAGATAAGGATAATAATATAATTAAACTACTATAAAGAGTATTTTTTTTTCCTTCTAGATTCAGGGACATGTGTGCATTCATATTACTACTGAAGTTGGACAGACTCCTTCAGTGATCTATTAGCAGTTAAATTTCAGCCACAATTTGGGATTCCAATTTCTGCTAGGCTCCAGCATGCCTCCTCTATAGGCACAAGAGGGAAAAAAACAAACCAAACTAAACCAAAAAACCAACCAAGCAAAGTACTCTATTTTTCCCTTAAGAAAAATAAGCAGCCAGCAGAAGTGCACTGTCAGACCACTGTACAAGATGAGCACTTGATGCAAAATGTCCTCCATGGCACAAGAAGCCTTCATCATCTATCCTTCACCTTGTTATCCCTTTATAATATTTGTTAAACAAATCCTGTGTTTTGTTCCGGCTCCTGAAACTTTCTGTCCTCTGCCCTGGAATGTAAAGAGAAGTTAGACAAAACATCAGGGAAGCACTTGGAGAAGGAGGGGACCTGCAAAGCCATGCACCCTCCTCAAGGATAGGACTGCTCTATTTGCAGTTAGCATTTAAAATTTCCAACAATCATAATAAAACACACATTGAAACTGTCTATACTACTTAGCAGAAATTTAAACTGCCAGTTCTTCATTCTAAAATCTGTCCTCAGTCAGAGAGTGTTAAAAAGTTGACCCTTGCTCATATTGCCTGAACTGACTTAAGATAAACAATGCTTTTGGCACTGGATTTTGTTTGCTTGCCTGAAATTTTTGTTAGGGCCACAGAGATAAGTGAGCAATGAATGATAAAGCTTTAAGAGTAACGTGTTTCAATGGTTAAATATTTTGGTTTTAACTAATGTGGTTTTAGTTCTCAATGCACCTTCTGTTTTTAACTTAAAGTAAGGAAAAGTTTTGAATTCTCTTTACAGATACATTCTTTGTTCCAAGGGGAAAAAAAAAAAAAGACATTTCAAAATAAATTACCTATTTCTTGGGGAGTGTTAATGAGGGAAGACATTTCCAAAGAGAGAGCAGTGACAATAGCACACGGACTGTGGTGGTTTCACAAGTGCAGAACTGGCCCCCCAGCAGTGAACGCCCACTGAAGTGAAGCAAAACACAGCCAGGAGGGAGGGAGGCCGAGAGGGGGAGAAAGAGAGAGGGAGAGACAGAGAAAGGAAGAGAAGTAAAAAAAACCCAACAACCCCAAACTGTTGCAAGTTCATGCACCCCTATTACAAATTCATTTTAATTAAACAAAGAGATTATACAGACATTGCTGACAGGGATTATCAAAATAGAATGGCGCCACCTGCCCCTTGCAGCCCAATTAATTAGCAGAGAATCTGAGGTGCCAATTATCACAAAGGAATAGGAAAGGATCAGTAAACACAGTTCATGATGAACTTGGAAATTAACTCTTTCAGCTCACAGCTGAAGTCCCATAGCCTCATATGCAGCCCTGATGCTGCTACAGCCCTCCAAAAGCCCCACACTGAAAAGACACAACAGACTTCTCCAGATCCCTCTTTTCCATGATTTTGTGAAGTATGACCACTCCTACTCTTCATTAAGCCCCCAGGGTACTTTAAAAAATATGTCACTAAATTTAAATAGCAGATAAACTCATTTAAGGTTGAAAAGGTTCCTCAAAACAAAAGACAGACTTCTTACTGTGTTTTGAGATATGTCAGGAAAATGTAGATCATTTCTTGTGCCACCAGCAAGGTTTTTAGACAACACATGCCTGAGTAGATTTCCAGTTACTGACAGATAACAGGTAAAAGTCTTTCCTAGGAAGTAGGTACTGCTTATAGGTGCTTGATTCCTTCTCTCCCTCCTTGCATAAACCTTCTCTTTCAAGCTACCAGAGTAATCCAGAGTCTACCAGAGTATCCCAGAAAATAAATTTTGGCTTTGGATCTATGCAGTGTGAGCTATTACCAAAGGCAGTGCTCCGTCCAATCTGCCTCAGCACTTGCACAAGGCTGGCGATGGCCCTTGAGAGAGAACAGCTACTGCCATTTGCCCTTCCCTGGTATAAATTCCCTATCACTTTTAGCAGAACCTCCTTCTCCTTCTAAAAGGTTTCAAAATTGTGTTTGTCCACACTCTATGGACTTGAGGCTGTGTCATAAAGAGGAATCAGTAGGTACCCCATATGTGGGGCCTCAGTATTTTTTCCAGTTGTTGGAAGAAACACAATAATAAAAAAAAAAAAAAAAGAACAATATGATGTGAAGCTATGGAAGAAAAAAAAGGCAAACCCTCCCTTTTTTTTAAAAATTTTTTTTCTACAAACAATAATTTCTTCAGGGAATGTTTACATTTCCACTATGCATATACTCATTTTATAGTTATATTGACAACTACTGTAAGTATTATATAGAATGATAAACTCAGCTTGTAGAGCTAAGTAACTAAATACAAAAAGGGTGGATGAACCCCCAGTTAGCCCAGTGTAAATTCAGTGTTTTTCTGCTGTCCTTGCTGGATTTGAGTGCCACAGCTGCAATTAAACCCCATTCCCTCTTTTTTTTCTTTTTTTTGCTATTTCTTCTCTACTGCCTTTGAAATAGAAAAACAAACAAACGAAAAAGGGGGTTTACATGACAGAGTGTGTCATTAAGTATCAGTTAGGCAGAAACTGTATTGACTCAAATGGGGTCAAACTCAGAAATTTGGGGTATACTGTCCACGTTGTTCAATAGCCCTGTAAATAAATATGAGAACAGGTGTGCTATAAGCCTAGACTGAAGCACCTGTAGAGCAACAGGATTTAAATTAACCGCATAACTCACATTGCACGATATGTAATTGCACTCCCATATCTATCTTGAGAACTGCAAAACAAAGGCCAAATTCTTCAAACAATGTGAACTGTGAAATACAACAAGTTTCATAAGCAAATTTGCTTGCAATGCCAAGCTCCTCTTCTTTTCTGAGTGCCTGCTGGATCGTTACTCAATGGCTTTATTGTTTTGGGATCAGAAAGCGAGGACTTCAGCTCTACAATGCACAGTTTGTCACCCTTTGGATAAAGGAGCTGTGAACCAAAGCAGCGGGACATACTTGCATTTAACACAGTGTGGTCTGAAGAGTGGAGCACATGCTGGCAAGACTTGAAAGCCCTGAAATGCCAGCCAGTTCCTCCAGTTAAATTGGTGAGACCTCCACATACCTGAGGGGTGTGAAAAGGCCCCGGTGCTCATCATCCTGCATTAGGATTGAGTTCATCTTATCAAATGGGCCTTTGAGCATATTGTGGAGTAATTTACCAACCGAAAAAATCATAACGATTTTCCACTTCATTTACCTCAACAGTAGCTACGTAATGTCAATAGTTTTAAACATTTAATTAGACACACCACGTGTTTTATGCTCTACTAATTACATAAAATTGTGCTCAATAATTTTCTTCCCATTGAAACGAACCTTAAGCAGCTGTTAAAACACTAATTAGGTGAATGCTTCCACGCTGTGCATTTGACTTGGTGCCAAGTGCATTCCTCCCAGTGGTGAGCGGGGTTTTTCCAGTGTCCGTGATGCAACTGTGAACGCACGTCAATCTCTGCTGCACCACAGAACTGAGACTGAACTCCAAACATTTATTTTGGCCCTCACCTTTGAAAACTAACATTATAGATATAAAATGCAACAGTTCAGAAAGCTGTTCAATTATACTGGGCTCTTAGTTTTCTGTGCTTCCATTTTTATCTCCAAAGAGCAGCTAAATTTGACACAGAGCTGCTCATTTGCAATCTCTTATGAAATCAGCACTTTTTATTACATTGGAGCTGCCTTACAGACATTATCTCACTATGGTCAAATGAAAATGTATTGCTGAGCCTGGTACAAATGAAGACTTTAGTACTTAGATATTTTAGGGTTATTTTGTTCCTAAAATGTTTTCAAAAATTATGTGAAACAAGTTATCTATGCATATGGTGGCAAGGGATGGGAAAACCTTTTGTATTTTTCAGTTTTACACAAGAAGGTAGTTCAGAAACGTATTATATATTTTAAATATCCTTAAGAAAGGGCGTTCAAGTCTTACCGTTGACAAGTTGGTGATCCAAACGGCATCCAGAACTGAGTCAGCACCTCTAAATACCTCAACTGACTTCACTCAGAGCTTTAACCCTGGATGTAACTCCAGTAAAATCAGGTTCTCTTAACTAGTGACTAAGTATGTACAGCTGCAGGCCTAATCTTGGTATTCCTACAAGGACAGAGGTCTGGCAGAGGGGACCAGATTGCCAATAACAGGAACTGTGTGACAGTTCCTACCTCAGAAATCCCCCAAACCTGCCCACGCCTCTATCAACTGGGATTTTGCTCTTGACCACATCCTGATGATTCTAGACTCAGGATTTGTTCCTTAATAATTGCTATGCTAAGAAATTGCACATAATGGCCATCCTTAGAAACACCACGTATACTTTATGTATACTTTATGTATACTTTTCTCTACTTTTTTTTTTTTTTTTTTTAATTTGACCCTACTGAATGTACATAAATCAAAAACTTAAAAGAAAACAGGTGGATATTTGCCTTAGACAAATTTTTAGATGTTATCACCTGAGTATGCTTTCTGCCTTTACAACCATGAAAGTATGCCTGTTCTATTAAAAAAAAAAAAAAAAAAGATGGGTTTATATTCTTAGTTAGTATCTGGTCTTCCAAAATTATGTTAACAATATCTCTTTTTTAACAATTTCAAGTGATTAGTGATCTAGCTGACAATAGGTCTTCTAAAATACATTACACCTGTGGACTTCCTTCTTTTATGGAAAATTCATAGGGATGTGTCCTGGCTTCCTTTTCTAGTGTCATTGGGAGCTACATCAGGTGCACTGTTGAATGTTTTTTATTATTTAACTTGCATGTCCTGAAGTCAAGAGCATCACTAAAAAATGACACAATTCTAATCCACATACCGTATTACTGAAAACTGTAAGAACAGATCTACTTAAAAGACAAACCCAAAACATAAACGATGTTCAATTCCCATAGTTCATATTGGCCTCATGTACTTGTAAAAATGGAAGACATATTTTCTTTAAAAATAAAAAAGAAGAAAGAAAAAGACTTTTATATATTTAGTGTCCGTATATAAATTCAGAAGGATTTTTTTTCTGTCTTGTTATATTTTGTTGAAAAAATCCTGCCAGTGCAACAAGAGAATACACAACCAAAAATCATTTCCTGGGTAAAGAAGAGCATTTTTCTATTTTCTGGAGGTACTCAGCTTAGCCTGTTTCTTAGATTATTTTCACAGGTAGTAATATACCTGTAAAAAGTAGGTAAAGGAAAGTCTAGCTGAGGCAAAGTTAATATGAGGCAAAGGATTTCCCCTTTTGAAAAGTCCCTTCACATAAGAGACAGAGTGTAAATCTTCATCAATTAATTATACTGAGATATAAGACAGGAACAAATGGAAGCTGTATTAAATGTATCTGTGGATATAATTTCAAGTGCTCTTCCCACACAAGACCCATTACACTTTCCCTAGTAATTAAGATGCCATTGAGTCTGACTATTGAACACTTGAGTCCTAATGCAAAGTTCCCTTCCTAAACTATTAATTTTATAGATCAAAATAGCAGTTCTAGTGTTTGCTTCCCCACCATTCAGGATAAAATATCCACCAACTAATTCCAGCAGGCTGATCTGGGAAAATGTCATCTAAACAAGCTGATTGGTGTCCAAGCATCATTACTGCAGGGCAAACAAGTAAACAAACAAACCAGAGACCTTCTTTGCATTGTTAGAGATGAAAATATAAGTCCTTTTCAAAAATAAGTTGTTCAGTCTCATAACTGTGAAAGGAAGGAATCAATCTATCTATTTTTGATAAATATTTAAATGGGATGAGCATAGGCATTTGCCACATATTTGGAAATTTAATTTAGTACATGATAGCCACTGTGTTTTTTTCTGCTTTTGTGTGGGCTTGTTTCACTTATGTAAGGACAAGGAAATTCTTATTTTTACATGCATAAAACCTTGTGAAGATTCAGTCACTTATATCTTCTTCCAGAAAATTATGATGGAAATTACACTAGTGTAGAAGAATTGCACTGTACACATGTTGCTCTCTTCTGTAGCCAATCACTAAATTTGGAAAACACTTCTAAGATTATTGAGTTCAGCCATTATCCCAGCACTGCCAAGGCCACCACTGAACTACATCCCTAAGCAACACATCTATACATGTTGAACACTTTCAGGGATGTATATTCCACCACTTCCCTGGGCAGCCTGTCCCAGTGCTTGACCACCCTTTCACTGCAGAAATTTTTCTTCGTATCTATCCAATCTACACTTCTGTCACAGCCTGAAGCTGTATCCTCTTGTCCTATCACTGGTTGCCTGGGAGAAGAGCCTGACCCCCACCTGGCTACAGCCTCCTTTCAGGTAGTTGTGGACAGCAGTAAGGTCTCCCTGGGGGCTTCTCTTCTCCAAGCCAAACAACCCCAGCTCCATCATCTGCTCCACATAAGACTTGTGCCCCAGACCCTTCACCAGCTCTTCTGCCCTTCTCTGGACTTGATCCAGCCCCTCAATGCCTTTCTTGTTGTGAGGGGCCCAAAATCAGACACAGGATTCAAAGTGCAGCCTTAGCAGTGGCAAGTCCTTTCTCAAGCTGATGGGCTGTTCACTCATAGCAAGACCCCAGGACATCTTTCCAACATTCTCATCTCAAACCATTTGAAGATGGAATTGGGATCAGATCAGGCTTCCCAAGGTCCCTTCCAACCTGAACACTGTACGATGTCCACAGTACACTGACAATCACATCAGGTGGCCATAACCTCAGTATCTTTCACACACAGCTAGTTTCCTATTTTTTGCTTTTTTTCTGCCGGAGTCTGTTGCACTCGCCTGCCTCAGTCTGCATAACTCAATTTTATCCTTTTTACACATAATGTGCAGCGTCGTACAGGGGCTACAGGGTAATGTTCCCTTTCCACCTTCCATATTTACTTCACAGAAACTTCCTTTATCAACCACATTCGTGTTCTTAGAAATGTGTTCATTTCAATAAAAATGACTTACTGTTTTATGGAAGTTGGAGGCCAATGACCCAAATCCTATAAATCATTAAAATGCTTTTTCTCATAGAATCCTAATTTGCTTTTTTCTCAGTAGCAGAGAAAGCATTTTAATATAAAAATTTACATTTTTGCCCACACTAAAAATTCTGCATTAAAAATACACTAAATGAGGGACAGATGTTTAAAACAGCAGACCTACAATGAAGTATTAAATATTGCTGGCACCGTGCACCCTTTGGTACAGTTCAGCCTCTTTTTGCAATAGGCATGTTTTCACAGCTGTAATAGCAACAGAAATTACTGTCTGTCCTCCAATGTTAATATAGAAATCTATTTAAAAATACACCAGACTGCTGAACAGATTGAACTATTGTTCATACATTCTATCATTAAAATAATCTGCTTTTATAAATTAATATTAAATTAAATGTTTTGAAGTTGTTAAAGAAGAATAGTGTCACTTTGAAGAATATATGGATTATCTGTACAAAACCAAACAACTCCACTTTTGACAAAAAGAAAATTCAAGCCTCCTTAAGAACTCAAACCTGCTTCTTGATGTTCTGCTCAATGGAAAGCAGTCCGACCCACAGCAGCACAGACAAGGTGGACGATCTTGTGTGAAATCACTCCAAACCTGCACTGGGGATGCAGTGTAGGATGAAAGCCCTTTTCCACAGGTACAGGGGGTGTCTTAGAGCTATGGGAGAAAGTGAGACAGGTTATGGAAGGGCAGATTCTGTGGTCTAGGGGATTTTTTGTGTTAAAACATGATAAATATAAACAAAATTGGCAAAAAGAACACATAGAACAGAATGATAATACTAAAACCTTCAGACCTAGTAACTGTGAGGATGAACTTGGTAAATCCATAAACCACAGTAGGACATGCTCATCTCTATACACAGGTTCTTCTACATTAAAGATTTAATTTCTATATCCCAGGCTGGTGGCTCAGAGCTCCAAAATCAAACACCACAAATTCATGCTCTTTGCCAAATTTTGTCTCAGTCTATGTTCCATTTACTTGAGCACTAAGCAATCTGTGATGACCATAGTGCTAGTGAGGTGATGCCTACTTAAGTTTGCAACCTGTCTGGAATAAGTATAGTTTTGACATGCACATAGCTCAATTTTTTTCAGTCAGTGCTACTTCAAATATCAATTAGGAAGATCAGTTCTTGTGAAATTCTTACTACTCAAAGCAAGGAGATTATATATTACAAAAATATGCATATAATGTTAAATGAAAGGTGGAGGACTTAGCTTGGGGCCTTGAGGGAACCAGGAAAAAATAATTGTACTGAATGTGCATGCATCTAATAATTTTTGTCCAAACTCCTGACAAAGAAGTGATGAGTTATTGAGGAGAGACAAAGCTTGATTAAAAGCTCAAAATCCCAGAAACACTGTTTTAAAAGCAAGGAAAAAAAAACACAGAAGAAAGGGCAGAACAAGACATGACAATAAGGACACAGCGTGTTAACTGGCCTGATCAACCGGCAGAATGCAAGAGCATACAGTAATAGAAACAAAACTGCATAAGGCTTTGGGAGCACAGCTCCTGCTCAGTAAACAAATTCCTTGGACTGGAGACATTTTCTTGGAAGGAATTTTTATGACACAAACATTTCTACTCTTTTTGGAAGCTGTTTTAAAAGCAAGGAAAATCTGGAAAGCCCTGGAAAACCAAACCTCCCACTCTGTGCACACACACATACACACACACACACACACAGACACACAGAAACTGAAGATGTCGACAGCCCAAGTGAAACATGATTGTCATCTTCAAGAAAACTCTGTTTTCTGTCTTGAGTAGGTCTTTGCTGAGGAGGTTCTGCCCATCTGTGAAGCTCAAAGCCCCTGATAGAACTAATTCTTGCCCTGAAGGAATGCCCACATCTCTGGAAGTGTTGTTGCCATGATGGACATGTTCCACACAGAACCCCACCAGACTTTCCCCAAGTACGAGGTTCCAGCTGTGCCCACCTGGGGACCAGAGGTGTGAAATGGCAGCATTGCCTCAGTGGCCAGGAGAACTCAGCCCATAATAAAACAAAGATAGCTCTCACCCCTCTGGTTAGAAAAAAAAACCAAAAAAAAACC
>VWZN01010159.1:536416-553595 GCA_013396955.1 Regulus satrapa | reverse complement strand
AAAAACCAAAAAAAAAAAACCAAAACAAAAACAAACAACCCTGAAAGGAACAGTGAGCAAGAAATCAGAAATTTGTAAAATTATAAAGACTGTAAACAAGTAAAGAACAAAGCACCCTAGGTATTAAAAGCAAGTGGAAGCAAAAGTCACAGTTACAACAGCCAACACTATCAGATTGACCTACAATCGAAAGGCAGACAATGTAGAGAACTTTTTTGATTCAATTAGAAGGCTAAAAATATGAAATTCTGAAAAACAGAAGAAGAGGGGAGAAGAAGTGAATTTATGAAACACAAAATACATCAACATTGAGGCTAAGTAAAATCCATGTGAATTTGGTGCCAGTAACCCAGTCAATATGGCAACAGCCTGAAAGGGGCGGCTGGCCTTTACTAAAGAAAGAGAATACATCTAAGTAAATCTCATGTGAAAAAGAAATTAAAAACATCTGCTAAAGACACAAATGATTTGTTGGCTGACATCAGCAACGGGAAAGCTTCCAGAATACCAGGTCTGGGCTTGCCCGCAGGTGTTGCTGCAATTATTCAGAACAATTAGAGATGATATTTCCAAAAGCACAGAGATGATAGGGCCAATAGATAAGGCAAGCATGATATTGTCAACAACTGAAATGAAAGTATTTCTAATACATCTTTTGAGGACCTTTTCAGTATTTTAAAGATAGCCACCAGGGCCACAAATTTTACCTGCCATACTAATATGGAATAATGTCCTCCTCCATGACTGATGCCACCAAAATCCCCCACACAACATGATTTCTATGATATCTCCTTTCCTATGGAATAGAATCTCCGCTTGACAAAGAAAAACATAACTGTGAGCAAATTCACCAGATAGAATGTTCATCTAGCATGTCCTTGAGTGTATTTTTTTTTTTTTAATAAGCATGAACTTTCACTTATATTGACATTCTTTATTATTTGGAATAAATAATTTGATCAGGCTCATTATGATTTTTTTCTTTTCCTTTGTGGAAGATCTTAAGTATTTGTATTTTTTTGTTGTTGTTGTTGTTTTTAATGTGGCTATGCTGAATTCAGCTTAGAAGGCATAAAACAGCTCTCATATTTAGATGCTGAATTTTTTCAATATAGTACAACTATGCATACATTATTCTCTAGCTGGGCATATAGGTTAACAATAGTTTGTAGATAAACACCAAACACGTTTGGTTAGTTTAACAAATTTACCTAATGCTAAAATCTCCTCTTTTTTTGCCATTAATGAACTGCATTATGCAACACCCATCATTGTCAGGATTATTTAGAGAAGACTCTCAAAATTAGGTCTGCATCATGATTTGTTTTCAAGCCTGATTTAAATTTCATTCTCAATTCATTAATAATTTTAAAAGAAATCTGAGGTTTTGTTTATTTGTTTGGTTTTTTTTTTAAATCATTCATCTTTTAACTACACCTTGGCTAAGAAAGTCTATTAAAAAATCCGAAGACATTATATGTCTTGCATCATTTTGAAGCATCAAATTACTGCTCATGGAAATCAACCAGGGGTTTCAGTGGCTTCTTTACACTGAACTGCATCATGACCGCTCATCCCTTGATTTGCTGTCTTGCTGCTAGTTTTACAGCTGACTTCAGTGGACTCTCTGCTAGAAGGAAACCTCCCTGTCATTTAGATAATGCTCTGCATTTCATGGAAAACCCCATACGGAAAAGAGATAGCAATTTTGACTTCATTTGAGTAAGAGAGCTAGGCAGATGGCTCATGGCAAATACTGCTTATTTCAATGTTATATTATTGAGACATTGCCTAGATGTGCAGCCCAGACTCAGTCCCTCCTCCCCGGCATGTTTTGTGAAGTATTGACTCAGTGCAGGTGGAGCAATGATACTACAGTTTGTGTTTCTTTTTTATAATTAATTTCCAATCATTCAAATCCTGCAAGCTGAAAATTAATTACATGTTTAAATCACTTACTCTGAGATTAAATGGCACCAATTCCTTGCATGCTTAGAATAAGTTACTTAGCACACTCTCAGCTTTTATCTAAAAACTTGCATGTTGCTCTTTGTCTCAAGAAAGACGCATTAATGGAGACCTTCAAAATCTTCTCAGGATGCAAACTGCTATTTAAGTGTCAGCATTTATTCTAAAGGGCTCTGAGGGTAGAAAAAGTAAGGATGGTGGTAACTGCCAGAAAGAATAAAAAAACTCTATGAGAGAAATAATACCTGGTAGTGCAAGTATAGGATGAGAAGTGGTTTGACTGAAGCGATGCAATGAGAAATCACGGTTTGTCTTACAAAGTATATTTTCTTAGTCTACAAGTTTAAACCAAACAAAACAACCCAAAAGTTGTTTTTCCAATGCCCTGCTTTACAAACTACACCTGAAGTCATGCTGCATGCTCTCTGGCTCATATTAGAAAGCAATTAACACTCTTGTTGACAATCAACAAACCATAATAAAATCCAGCTCATTTTCTCATACTGCTATAGAGCAGATAAAAGTAAAATGTCATCACCATTTATTTTTGCACTATGGAAAGCAGAGGTATTTTTGGAGATAAATTTTGTATCTCTGAAGAAAGATGATAGCATTCATACAGAGTTATTTTCTGACCATATATGCACTTTACAATAAAATCCCCTACTGCACACAATCCTAGCTGAATTTGTTAAAAGATGGGGAAGTGACTGCATCTGAAATAGAACCCTTTTTCAGCCACATCAAGCAGGTAGGAGATTTACTTCCCTCCAAATGTTGAAAAGGGCTGCAGAAAAACTCTTTGCCTTGTGAAAGATGCACAGCTGCTCCCGGTGGCCCAGAAATGGAGTCAGCACCTGCCATTTAATGCCTGTGCTACTATAAGGAAATAAGAAAAATATTTTTTGCTAACTGGTATAAAATAAAGCAAAATCCTTATACCACACACACAAGAATAGCCCTTTCAAATTCATTCTATTATGCTGAGAAAACATGATGTAAAAGCTAGTCTCAAACCTTGTGCACAATGAGTGGATGAGACAAGCAGTGTGAAGAAGGAATAGAGACCAACTTCAGCAGGAATTTAAGCTAGCCTCACTCTTACTGACACAAGATATCTGAAGGCCACAGGTCTACTAAAGCAACTAGAACCACAGTGCTACACATGCATCAAAACATATAAGACCTGCACTTTCTAGCAGAAGGGGGAAGGAGTTATTTACTCTAAGTGAAAATCATCCCAAGTGAAGGGCACAGTTTAAGAATCTCACCTTGCACACTGACCTCTGCAGGCCCCAGGACCCTGGGGCAGCTGATAGGGTTGAAATGCCCAACTGCATCCACCACGGACTGCTCTCAGGATTGCTGGCCACAAGCAGGTGCTGGCAGAACTGGTTTCCTCCGAGCCCAGGCAGCAGCGGGGCTCTTGGTGCAAACTGGGCAGCCCAGCTCTGGGACAACCCAGAACAGGTTCAGTGTGCTTGCCCCCACTAAGGGCTCTCACAACAACCAGGAGAAAGAGTATTTTAGCACACACAAAAAATTAATTAGCAAGAGAAAGGGTTACAAGCTCCATAATTCACAGGTCCCACATTAATGATTAGCTAAGTGAACGAGCTGCCCAGTTGGTAATTTGATTCGTAGGAAAGGAAAAGGCACTCTACAGACCTTGAAAGGTTTTAGCAGAACTGCGTGTCCCAGGTCACCCTGCTTCCCCCTGCCTTCACCATCTCATTGTCAAGCTCAATTTGCAAGCAAGGTCCTGACAATAAACACAAAGGTACATTTCAAGGTTAGTAGGCAAAACTCTTAGTAGATGTCATCATGAGCTATTGTAGTGATGAAATGAAGGAGATGCAGCGTTGGAAAGGGTTGGGGTTTTTGTTTTGCTTTGCAAATGGCATAATTTTATTCAATTATCACTCTTCATTTATTTTACCATCATCATTAATACTTCATATGCACCCTATGCTGCTAAAAGTAAGCAGAAAAACATTTCTGGGAAGTTGAAGGATATTATTTATTGCTTGGAGGGAGAAATGAATGGTCTGCTAAACTCTCTAGATACTGATATGTAATTTTCCAAGTCAAAGCACTAGAACAATGTGCTTGTTAATTAAAACTCACACTTTATATTTATGCTCTCTGAGGTGGGATGAAATACAGTAAATAACTCCGATTCACTGGCTTATTTCAATTTTTATAGAAACCATGGTCCCACTTCAGTGCCCTGGCACATACTGCAAAGTTTAACTAAGGGGTATTTTGACCTTAAGTGAGAGATTTCAAACATATAGCCTGTGGGCCAAGTAACAATGTAAGCCACAAGGATAAATAAAAATCAGAGTATTGTGTTCTTGTCTGCAAGAAATGTATTCTTGAGTGCCAGTTCGACACAGGAAAAACAGGTGGAAGGCTTTCAATTTGCACTTTACAGCAGAGTAGTCACCTGGTCCTTCCTCTTCATGGCCACTGTCTGAAGCATTGTTCTTTTGTGGAGGTCATCCATGATAAAATTTGGCTCTATTTTCCAACATGAAAGTCAGCATCTTAACTAAAAAGCACATTAAAAGCTCCAGCTCTTTTTCCAAATCCTTCTTTCTGTACAGTCAAGGAGTTTCTATGCATTTGTAACTCCTAAAGTTAGAGAATTTCAATGTAGATCGGATTTTAAAACTTGACTGGAAATGCCAGTAATCAGTACTATGAACTATTAACTATGAATCCCAGAGAAGTGTTAGCAATGGAATTATATATATTTTTCACACAAATACTAAAAACTTCAAAGAAACTGGAAGAGCAGCAGCAGTACACACACACACACACACACACACACACAATTAAATGGCATGAAAACTTGAGTTTTCTTATGCTCTAAGTACTCTCATATTATGTCAGAGACAAAGATAAACTTGAAAGATCTGTTCACACTGAAAATGCTGTTTCAAAACCAGTATTAACAAGAAACCACACATAAATCTCTGCATTCTTGGTTTGCCTAAATGAGTACCGGTTGAGCAACTAAGTCTTGCTCAAATAAGAGTGGACTTCCTCTGTGCAGGGAAAAAGATAAAGGTCAGTGATCAAGGGAGTTAGTGCCCAAAAATACCATGTTTTTTAAATGTATGTGATATTGAAGGCTCATAGTAGTCTCAGGCTAAGTAGTGCTCCTCTAGGATGTTAAATACTCTCATGTTATGCATACATAACATTGTAAATGTAACCACTTGAACCAAGTTCTTCTCAGTGACAGGTGAAATTCAATATGAAGCAGCACTTGGTGGTGATTTGCAAACACAAATCAAAATGAAAACTCCAATACACATTACCCATCCAAGGACTAAATTCAAATGCCAACTCAGTTTTTAAAAAGTCACAACAGTATGTCAGTAGCATCATTGTACAGGGCATCCACAGGCAGGGTTCAAAAGTTCTAACTGGGAAGACTTTTCAGATTAGGAAAATAACATGGCTATTCCTAAATTTAAAGGTGGAAAGAAATGGAGAAGGCAAAATCACTTGTGTGAGACATGGGAACCAAAGAGAAGCTCTCTAAAGAGGGAAAGAGCACTGACTCTCAACACACAAATGGTTTCCTTGGTTGCATAAGCACATTCTTACTTTTCAAATTTTTTTCTTGAGTTTATTAAAAAACATGTAAACCTCCCAAAGTCATCATCAGCAAGCTATTGAAATAAAAAATGGAAGGTGCCACTCTTCTGACACTGAACAGTATTTCAACTGAGGCAACATTGGCACAAAAAGTCAATTTATGCCGATTTTCCCATTTCTGCATGGGAACACAGATATTTAAAAAGGACAAAACAGTGCAGAGGATGCAAGCTTGAAGATGGAAACAAATACTATCATGTTGATTACCAGGAAAGAGTTTGCCCTAGATATTGTCTGAATAGAAAGGAACATTAAAAAACAAACAAAAACCCCAACCAAACAAACCCAAGAAAAACAAACAAAAATCCCCAAATCTAAACATAAGTTTTACACTTCTATCTCTTGGTATTTAAGCTTGAGACATCTCTCTGATATTTTGAAAGGATTTCCTCAAAAATCACAAAGGAGAAGAAAGAATACCTAATACCCTGCTCTGAATTGCAGAATTTTCATATGGAAATTAGTATTTCTTAAGACAGATCACAAAACACAGAATGAGTCAATAGTTCAGACATTAGAAGTGTCACTTTCAGTATGGGAGATTCAGATCTGACTCTCCAGTTCAATAAGCATCTCAGCATACATACAAAGAGAAATAACCACAGGTGGAGAGGCTTGAAGTGCTCAGGTACAATGTGGAAATCGAAGCCCCACATCCCTGATCTGAAGCAAACTCATGAGATTAGACTGCAACCCTTCACAACCCACATATGTGCTCTCTGCATCAGATATTGGCTTGTTAATGTAATAACATGGTCGTTGTGATGCTGAGCCAGACTATAACAGCATTCCCAGATCCAAGACAGCTTTACAAGCTAAGTTCCCATATTGGCCCCAAATCATTAGGAATAATGTCAAAAATGCTGCTCAGCACTCTCCCGACCTTGATAAATCACCCAACCCCTCAAGGATGCAATTTTTGCAGTGCAAGGACTCTGAAGGGCTCCCTTTAACCAAGGCATGCACCTATTTTTATAGGTTACCTTTACACATACATATACATGTCCTTTTAATTTGAGAAAATAACTTATCTTTTTCACACACTTGTTGTTTGGGTTTTTGTTTTTTTTTTTTTTTTGACTATGCCATAATCTCATTTTCCCTATGAAAGCAGAGCTTTTGTGTCAGCATGGTTACCAAATTCTCATGGGGACTCTTCAAATAGAATATGAGAACAAGATAAGTAGCAAGGCAGCATGACATGAAAGCAAGCATCCCACTTCATACCATCCCTGGAAATGCATTTCCTAAAGCCAAAATTTTAGAATGAGTTTCAAGACCCAAAACAACTTAAAAAGGGGTAGGCTTTTGACATTCAAAAAACCAAAGACAAGTCACATCCAACCCCAAAAACAACCTGGTTGCAAAGAAACACAGCCATGGCCACTAATGTCTGTGTCTATGCTCCTGCTCCAGTTACTAATGGGGAAGTCACATAATAAAAAATGTTCACCCTACTGCCCTTTCCCGTGAAGCCTTCCTAGCCATCTGTCTTTTAAAACCTCAGGAAGATGACTACAGCGTCACTCACCCTGGGAGTTCCTCCCATCCTAGCAGGTAACCACTGACAGCCCTCCCAGGCACATCCACAACAGTCAAAAAAACCCAACATTACCCCAGCAACACCCAGTGCTGTTACAACTCCTGCAGACACAATGCTAAAGAGGCAGCGTGTGACTTTTCTCACCCCAGCCCCAGCAGGTAATTGGACTTTCCATGGATAATCCCAGCAATCAGAGAGAAAATCTCTGCCTCCAGCGTGACCCATTAGCACAGAGTTCACTGATCAGTAGGCTAACATGCCATTAAAGCATCTCTCTGTGGGGCTTAGGAAGGGTCAAGAAAACTCCATCACAAAGAACAAAAAATTCCTACAGAGCTCATACATGGTTATATCAAGATCCTCATGACCAGGTCAAATTCAGCTCAGAGGCTATACCCTTCCCTGGAGCAGCAATATCTGTAGTCCTGATACTTTCTCCACATCTTTCCTTGAATGTCCCATTAGATTTGCAAAATATGAAGTATTTTACTAAATTATATGGGTAAGCAAACAACTTATCTCACCATAAGGTCAGATGGATACCATCCTGCATTAATTACTCCTCAATACTGTTCACACTTGCAGTTTCTGCTCCCTAGTTGTAAATGAGAGACCTTTTTTCTTACCTGTTGCCAACAGGTAAGATACATTTACCCAGGGTAATGATGTGCACACCGAGTACCACAGCTACTGCAGAACAGTTTATGCTCTATTAGGACCACGCAGGTTTGGCAATAGGGCATCAATTCTATGCCTACAGTAGCAAAAGTAACAATAGTAGAAAAAGACAATAACAGTAAAACCTGTCCAGGCTGTGATCATCTAGGGATGTACAGTCACAACACTGAAACTCTGAGAATATGTACTACTGCCTTATCATCTGCTGTGTCTACTTACACTATGCTAAGTCACCTATCAATAACTTTACTTTCTCTTATTCCTTATTAGTTGCATTTTGACCAAGACAAAGAACATCCATATAACCTTCAAAGAGAAGCACAAATAAATCTGGGTAGGGAAGAGGAAAAAAATAGGAGGGTTTATCTTGCATTTATAATTTATTTATAAACCTCAAAGAGATGTGACACTGTTTCCTCTATGAAATTCACTAGTTATAAGGCTGATTTTTTTTTTTTTTTTTCAATGTCCATGTACCGGAATAGTTCTGTAATGAGAGGATTTCCCAGCAGATTAGTCTTATTAGTCTTATTAGTCTTAATTATCCATTTAATGTGCATTTCTGTCTCCCCTGTTGCATTTCCCAATGTATTTTTTTTTAATGTTTCTAGTGATAACAGTGTCAAACCAAAATGTGAACTAAGTGTTACAGACAGGACATAACAATCATCATGATCTTTAAATACAGACATGGTTTTCTACAGGTTCTTGTACAGACTGCTTTACCTACCTGGAAAACACCACTGTTCTTGTCATTTACTTGCTAAATCTTAAATGGCTGGGTAGGTGCTTATGTTATGCACCCCATGCGTGCAAAACATTGGTGTTAACAAGAACAGATGAGGATCTAAGGTGAGCTGTGTCTTGCATTTCCTTTTATTTGTTAGTCTGAGCCTCAAGTTTAAAGTTATTTCAACAGACTTTTGTTTTCAGCACATATTCAGTATGTGTCTAACACCCTCTGAAGTTGCAAGCCACCCTCCCACTCACCCCAAAAATCTTCAACCAGTGCCAAAGTCTATATTTTCTTAACTTAAAGAAGTAATTCCAGAGCTGTCAACTGATAAATTTCATTCAGGGAAACGCTGGGTTATTTAAGCAACACATTAATCTTCTCTGAACTAACCATAGTAAACATCAATGTTGAATTGTACAGATTTCACATATTGCTGCCAGGAGAGAGCTTTAGAAGAATTATCCCCTTTTTAGGTAACCTGGCTTTTAAAATTACACCCTAGAATACGCAAACAAAGAAGACTAATGAACTCAGCAGCCTGTATGTTTTGAGGAGGCTGTTGAAAATGATACAGTGAGTAATGGAAAAAGGTTCATTTTTCAAAAGCTGTAGGGTGCTGCCTGTGTGAAGGCAGGGGAGGAAGAATCTCTCTTTCATTTTGGTTATAACAGTTTGCTGTAAACAATCATTTCCTCTCTGTTATCAGGAAATATCTTGCAGGGGTGCGTGTTCTGTGTCACCTTGACCAATTCACAAAGGAACAGGAATTTTTTCTCTCCTAATAACCCACTCAACTCCCCACCTTTTAAAAATTATTTATGTTTTTAAACTTAAGTATGTAAGAACATCCATTAATTACTGTCCTGCTCCTCGGAGAAAGACTGAGTATAATACATTAGTATGACTGCTAATACAACAAAAGACAGAAGATTGAGTCAAACTTTTTTCTTGCTTTCTGCTATTAAAAGCAGTGCATATAGGGCAGCAATCATGCCATGCAGGTGCCAGCAGCTATACATCAAGAAACAGATGCTTTAAACCAAAACCTAGACATTACTTTGAGACAGTATTTTAAATTACCCGCGCTATTCTCGGCAGTGGAAGTAGAGCATGTGTACTTCTTTTCTGATGCTGACTGACCTTTTCAAGCATGTTACTAAATGAAGAAACTACACAACACTCGTCTGTAACTGTATACCAACTCCCCACATGCAGAACATCTTTACCCAAAGGCAGTGCCACGCTTCAGTCACAACACCAAGCTCTTGATGCTGTGCCCTCGAAGGGCAGTGAGCTGGCTGGGACACTGGAGTTAAAAGTGACACTAAATCAATTACTTACCCTCAAATGTCTTGTTTTAAATCTGTAGCTTCCCCCTGGTCATAATGTGAAGTGGGACTGTTGCAATTCAGAGAGGAGATGGAGGCAGAGTGGTTTTATTTAATGTTGCTTGAATAACAGAAACCTGCAATAAAATTGCCCTCAGTTCAGCCAAGATTTTTCTTGCACTCCCTCTCTGTCTCTCTCTCCAGGACTGCTATGTAGTTGTCTATAAATACTGGCCCCAACACTTGCTCAGTGCTTTCCTTGCCGATGGCACAGGTCTGTGTTAATGTACACCGTGGCATGGCTCAGATGAAGTTCTCAGCTGCTCAGACAAAGCCGTGGACAGGCTCCCCACCCCTCCTGCCTGGAAATACCATCCTGCTGCCAGCTTTACAGATGCTATGGGCCTTTCCTGCAGGCCTAGCTCAGGCACAGAAGGCTAATTATGAGGCTAATATGAAAAAAAAAAAAAAAGAAAGAAAAGAAAATTAAAAAAAGAAAATAAAAAAGACAGCTTTTTGCAAACAGGTGGAAAAATGAGGGAGGAGAGGAGGAAGCACTTTTTCTCAGCTCCCTTTACAGTGCATGTCCAGCTATGATTATAGAATTTAATTTTCAGGAAATGTGGATGTCAATTCTGCAAAAATATTTTCTATAAAACAAGTTCTTAAAATTGAATGAAGTGTGAGTCTATGCCAGAATTCACACAAGAGCATTAACCTTGTATAGGCACTCAGAGAGGGATGAAGAATAAATATTAATGGTGTGTCTCAAAATTTCTGTCAGTGGTCAGGTATTAGGTATCCCAATTTACATTTAACAACTATGCACAGTATGACTCTAAGTATGAGACATCACTGGTGGCAGGAACCCACCCCTCTGACCTGCAATAAATAGAAGTTTCAAAGTTTAAAAAAACAGAAAAACAAACCAGAATTACACCTCCCTAAACCCACTGAGAAACTAGACTGTTAAGAGATGGGTATCCTGAAATAGAAAACTAAGGGAAATTGAAACAAAGATGGCAAGATCAGCACAACATGTATTTGCTGCATGCCCTCATGTACACTGTGGGCAGACACCACAAATGCAGATAAATGTCCTGCCTCTTATCAATACACTGGATGGCACAACTGGGAGATTTGCCCAAGGAAAATGTAAACCACAGCATAATTGCATTAACACTAAGAGCTACAGGAGTTTATCTTAAAAATCAGTGTCTTTTTAAGGCATCTTATGACCAAAAAATTCTCCTTGTCAGAACAATATCTATACATAAATCCCAGTCTGTTGCAAGGCTTACAGGACCATCAAAGCCTGTGTGATTAGACAATGCACAGCCTGACAAAATCCCATGGCCAGCATCCCTGCACACCTTTGAGGTTACCACTGAGATTGTGGCCAGTGCTTATTCCTCCATTTGCGGCTCTGTCAAGTTAAAGAAGTTTTAATAGAAACTTCAGAACAAAACAGAAACTTCATCTCCTGCATGTATACTGAAAGGTATTTAAAGTCTTACTGCTTTACTTCCACTACTTTCATCAACAGCAGCTCTTGGAAGTGCTTTTAGTACCTTGTGCATGTAGTTAAGGCTCTCCTTCCATACAATTTATTTATCTTTCCTGTGGAGCTTGAAAAACAAAGATGATTATTAGTAACACACCACTGCTGAAGCTTTGTTTAAATGGACACTGTTTATAAAAACTTGGTTTAGAAGCCTGTCACTGATGCCACAGAAACCTTTTGTATTTAAATGAAAATACATTTTGATGACATGGGTAATTGCTAAACCTTGGTGAAGTGCCAGATGCAAAGTGTAAGTAATTCGCTCATTACAAATTTCTCAGTCATAAAGCTCCTACACATAGCTCTCATCCTCAATCATGTACATGACAGTTTCATAATATCATTCCATCAAACTTTTAAGCTGCCAAAGATAAATCCCTGCAAAAAAACCCCCAAGAAACCAGAGTGGTTTCATAAAACTGAGAAAGAAATTGAAGTGTTTATCATAGCTTTATGTGTAGTGTATATTCAAAAACTTATTCTTGAATATTTACATCTTTAAAACAGGGTATTATTTTAGAATTTTGAATGCTTTTAGGAGAAGCCCATAATTGGAAAGAAATATGACATTCCTGGACTTCTGTAAATAAATATACAGCATCCCTTTACCATACCCCATTACTAACATGCAAAAGAAGACATGTCAACAAGAGTGAGAGGAGGACACTACAACTATAGCTGTTAGTGAAGGCTGGGTTTTATAACCATGTGTTTATTTGACATTATATGGCAATTTATTTGGCATTTATTTCACATGCAGAGAGGTTACTGCGCAGGTGGTAGCACAGAAGACCAGCATCACAACATGAAATGATAAAAGGAAAGTGTGCTGACAAAAAAAACATGAACTTAGTGTGCTGGAAAAGTCTGACAGCACTCACAGGATGACTTCTGGAGGAGGGCAAAGGAGAAAGAGCAGTGCTAGCTGGAAATTCAAGAAAAATAACCTTTTTTTTTTAATAAAATGCCAACAGAACCTCTTAAAATTCATAGGCAGCACCCCAGTGTTGGAAACAGCAACTTACATTAAAATCTCACAGTAGAAGTATGCATAACATAGGAGAATTAGAGTGTAATTTGGGTCGCCCTTATGTTTTCTAAGTTTCTGAAATTCTCCAACAAAATTTTCAGGAACAGGAGAACTTCGGAGCAAATGCCAACTGTGCATTTGTAGATCCTTTCGTATTAGGAAACTAGTAGGGCCTTTCCTACTTTGATCACTGAAGTCAATGGCACCAACCATGACATCAAACATTAAACATGTGCAAGTTTTACCTCAGTCACAGCCTGCAGCTTGTAAAAGAATAGCTCAAGAGAAATGTTAATTTATTACTGCATTATTACTGCTGCTTTTTTGCTTGTATGTTGCATAGCCAGCAACTGCCATTTGGTAATGAGACAGCTGCTACTATATCACTTAAGGTCAAACTCTTACAATGCAATCTGGCTACCCCTAAATCTAGAACTAACACTAATATTAATCACAGGTAACAGGCTTACTTGAAATATGCCAACGCACTCATAAATTTTACAAGGCTGTTGTAGTTATATAAGATAATCCCCATGGGACACAGAACGGTAATTGAACAGAATGAACCAATATAGTTCCAAAATGACCTTTTAACAAGATAAATAATAGCAAAGTTTCATAATCATCTAGCCTGAATTAAAGAAAGGAAAAACTTGCTGAATGAGTAACTCAAAAAAAGAAAAAAAGTAGTGTAAAGGATTCAAGTTATTTGGAAAGAAAGGAATGCATCCAGCAGTAAGGAAAAATTATTTCCAGTAATGCTATAAACCTGGAAGATTGTAGCAGACATTAAAATCCAAAATTGTGCCCAGAAGCCTGGATTTCTGCAACTATAAACCAGTTTAAATACTGAAAAATATTCCAAATATTCTGTGTATTTTAAAAGCATCTTATTCTGTTTTCTTTCATTACATCAGTTAGGATACAGTGAATCAAGCCAAAAGTTCTAAAACCACAAAATAGCTTTAAAGGTCTGCAAGATTATTTTAAAATCTTTTGAAAACTACCTTAACATATTGTGCCTCAACAAACACTCAAACACCTTATATAAAATTTCATTACTTTATGAAAATCTCCATCTGTGTCTTCATGCACACTATATGGTTTTATTCCATATAATGAATAAGTGAATTTTATCCTCAATTAAATGAAGACTTCTTCCTTGGTTATTCCTGCCAAATAGGGAAAAAAGTCAATGCTAAAAGCCAAATTCAGATTATGAGTCCGTCCTGCAGGTTCAAGAAACCTGTGGAGCTAGCAGACCTAAAGCTGTCCAAAGTTCTACTAACAGTAGTCTTGTTTTTCTACCTCTCTACTGACCATTTTCAGATAGGATACATCCAGTATTACTCACAAGGAGTTTAAATCATTTGACTTCAATGTTGTTTAGGAAAGATTTGTTTTGGAATTTAGTCTCTCTGGCAAGGAAGTGTAAAGTCCAAGACTAATATGGTACACCATGACCATAATTTTCTTCCTATTTTTCAGTGGTCAATACCCATCTGAAGGCTCCTGCTGCATTACAGAAATGTACTGCCAACATCCAACATCCCAGTACTGTATGTAAAGTAATCATTAAAAGATAGATAATTTGAATTATTTTGTGTCAATTTCAATTTCCTGACTCTGAATTGTTTTTTTTTTTCCTCCTAACCTCTGAAGTTCACCCAAAATTAGAAGTTTAAAGCATCCTATAAAAACATCACAGAAGTAAGTTTTATCTGTATAGGCAGTAATTACATTTCCTAGTTTAAAGAAGGAAGTTAACTAAAGATGTATATATTGGAAGCAACTGTTATGTGTCACACCCTGTAAAAGATGGCTTACACTCCCCTTTAAGGTGAGACAGAAATCCTTCAGAAATTTTTCTTTTCTTCTTAACAAATGAAACTTTGAGTGAGCTGAGCAGATGACTGAAGCTGTAAGACCAAATTCTATAACATTCTGTAGTGTTGCCTTTCCTCTAGCCAAGAAAAATAAGAAAATAAGCACCTCTGAGGGTTTTCATAATGTAGTTAAAGCTTAGACAAACCTATATTAACCACACAAGAATAGCAACATCTGTCATCTAGTCCAGCACATTTTCAAATGTATGTGAAATTGTAGTCATTCTGAGTTTGAGTCTTCAGTCTTCATCACAGCCTACTCTGCACAGCAGGAAAGTCTGTCAGCTGTGCAGACACTGATGAGGATGGCTTCAGTGTGCTTTTAAGAAATCCAAAGAATTAAAAGACATTGAGCTATTCTTAAAGACAGTGAATTATTCTTACAGGCATGCAAATGCTGTGATGGATTGGATGTTGGTCTTCACTAATGAATAAGGACAGCAGGGTTAAGACAACACTTGGGTCACTAATAACAACTTGCAAAATCTTGGAAGGCTGAAGTCATAGGGGGAGGGTTCTCAGTAAAGGAGATGTATGTGTGTAGGTCTACTCAAAAACCTTTTTAGTGAACTGTGGGAAAAGACAGCAGTGCATACCTGAGCTTTTATGGCCTTACATCAAGCATAAGGAATAATTTTCAGCACACTTTACAACATAATAATACTTTACACTTAACAAATATTCTTTCCTCATCTCTTAAAACTGATGAACTGCAAGCCAATGCTCTCGTGATTATTTAGTATAATTATGTTTCTCATTTCCTCACTCAGCTGACACTCATTTGAGACACCAATTTTTGAAAACAAAGTTAGTCAAAATATCCAGTACTCACTTTTAAAATCTAAAACAAATTTAGTTGTTTAATCACAGAGTAAATCAAGAGCAATCTTTCAGTTATTTCAGTGTGCTTCCCTATTCAGAAATGCCATAAGCAACAGAAGACAGCTATAGCACAATGAGCTAACACAAAGGAGACACCTATTGATGACTTGTTAGGAATGTCTTCTTGTTGAATTATGTTATATAACAGGTCAGTAAACAACTTGAACCATATAGTCTAAGTATCAGTGTGACATGTATTGTCGAGTAAAAAAACCTGTTACCGGTACCTTGCCACTTGGATACTTCTCCTCATCACATCATCTTTGATTGTATGGTAAAATTAGGAGATCTGTTATCACAAAGAGCAAGTTTCATAGTAATGCAGAGTATGACGGGTTCTTACAGTGAAAATAAATCAAGTGGCATTTATTTTCCCTGAACAAATCTAGTCCATAATGCCAGGATTTATAGGATTAAATGACTGAGCAGCGAAGGCAAACTGATCCTCTTAATGATTTCAGTTTTCTTTTTCATAGATGTCACTGTTTCCTAATGTTTCATGCAGGTTTAAAAGCTGTCTGTATGAACAAGCACCTGGAAAAATGCTGAAAGTGAGGGAGAAAAGGCAGAAGGGCAGAATGAGTTGTTGCAGACTTTCAGTGGGAGAGGAAATGTTGAAGTCATTAATTAGAAGAGATAATTTTCAACACTCTAAATTTAGATTACACATTCCTCCATGTATTCCTCAAGGAATACATGTATTCCTTTGTATGTATTCCTGTAGGAATGTATGCTAGCAGAAGAAAAGGAATTACTGCCACAGAAGGGCACTCTGGAGCAGGTCCTTGGTTTTTTGCACATCTTCCCCTAAACCAGCAAAAGAAAGCAGATAATTGCCCTTGTAAGAGTTTAGATACAAACATGTGGAATCATCTACATAACTAATACAAATCCATGTAAGAAATTTTGTTAGAATACAAATATAACTCCATAAAGACAAGCTCCTTTCTACACATTCACTGCAGCATGTGTTCAGAAGTTGCAATTCCACCTGCATTGCAAACTGTAATGAAAGCATAATCTTCCTTAAATTTTCCTTCCAAGCTCAAAAATATGAGTTTAGTCTTACCTAAAATATAACCAGTTACTTTCAAAGTTTAAAGCATCCTTTACAAGCACCTCAGATACTTATTAAACACGGAATGAACAGAATGACTATCACTGAAGAAAACTGGCTTGCAAAAGTGAAGAGGAAATACTAAAACTGAAAAAGGTCCCTTCACTTATAAAGACCACAGGATTCTCCACATTCCTTCAAGTAACTAAGTTTTATGATTCCAGAAAAATATTTTAGGGGAAAATAGACTGCAAACAGTAAATCACACATGGCTGCACACGTTGTTCTGGTTCTGGAAAATAAAAACCTAACTCAAGTTTTGTGAAATCTGAGCTTCAGGTTCCTGTGATTCTTTGGGCTTTTACTTTTTTCTCCCCCATAACCTAAGTGATTAGTCTGTTCTTGATTATGTACTCTGATCTCTTCAGCTAACACACCATCTCCTCCTTGTCAGGTTTGACAAGCACATTTTTAACAGCAGCACTGATTCCACTTTTATTTAGGTGTGCAAGGCAGATAATCTCACAGTGTTGTCAGTGGTGACTGTGAAATTGTTTTAACCAAACATACCTGAAAAAAATTAGTATTTCAAATGCCAGAAGGAATACATTTTTAAAAACCACAAAACAACCAATTTTCTTTCTCCTCCTTTACAATGCCTATTTGAAACTCTGCACAAATGCCAAAAATCACAATGAAACTCTATCATATTTCATTCATCCCTGCATTATGAGCCATTCTAATACTCTTCACTCATCAAAGTGAATTCTACACAGCTTTAAAGAATTTATCTGTAGGCAACTCAAAGTAAAACAAAATTCTGATTTTTCAGGTT
>VWZN01010159.1:501019-521486 GCA_013396955.1 Regulus satrapa | reverse complement strand
CTGCTAAATCTGATCTCACTATCCTGCTCACATTTCCAATCCCAGTAAAAAGAGGAGGTTATGCTCACACTAAAAGCAATAGGCACACAGGTGGCTCTGTGCACTTCTCTAAAGACATAAAAGATTTGAGCCAGGGTACAATAAAATGAGTCTGAATACCTTATCTTAGGCACCTCACAGTGTTAATAGATTTTTACTTTAAACTGTGATTACATATAATAAAATAGCGTTAACATTTCAGATGAACATTCAGGGCAGCTTATAAACTATTCAGTGATTAATGTCCTTGTCTCATGTTTTCAATTCTCATTGCTAGTGGAAGTCATATGTTATGATGTCAGCTTGAATCTAGATTTCCATTTTGAGCAAATTTAATTTAAATTATGATCCTAAGGCATATGGTAAAAACTACTTAAAAGTTCCATACTGAGTAAATTTATTCACTCTGCTAATAGGATAGATTTCACATTCTGGTGCCACTTACTCATCAAACAAACACAGTTTGGGTGGATGGCCCCAGACAGTAATGTTGCCATAGGTTGAATGTGCAGGAGCAGAACTCACCAAGATTTAACAGCACTTGCCAACATTGAGTGCAGGGGTTTGCAAGACTCAGCCAATAATAGGAAATTAATCAAATCCCCAGAGCATGACGTAAATTGAATCTGCCAAAAGGATTCAGAAGGAGGAAGAACAGAAGTCTTAGAAGAGGTCTGAGCTGGAGGAAGGCTCAGGGCATATTTTCCTTAGGAGTTAGTGGGATGGAGATGTTTCTCGGGACCTCTCCTAGTAAGAGACTCACCCCTTTATTCTGCTCATCAGATTGAAGAATTCCTCATGAAATTTCAAAGAGTAGTTTTATGAGACAGCTGAGATCAGAGGACAGTAGCTTGCCAGTGAAAGGATGACTCTTCTCTGCTCATCCCACCACCACCGTCCTATCTCCCTTGGACTATCACTGCCCTTTTCACGACCCTGTGTCTGTGATACCAGCTTACACAACTAAACCACTTGAGAGCAACTTCTGTCTTCTTTCTTCCTCGTTCCTGCTCCCCAGAAGAAACAGTTTTCAGGTGTTTCTAAAGACAACTAACTATGGGCCTAAGTAACAGTCAACTCAATAATCTGATTGGTTTCAAGCCCAGGGTATAGAGCAACAATTTTCTGTAATATTGCTATACCCTTTTCTCAGGTGCATTGGTTACATGTGAAACATTAACAAAAATTATTTCAGATGGAGTTATTAGGTTTGATACTATTATTATTATGATAATTATTTCTTATTTCCATAGAAGAAATTAGCATGAAATAATAGTAACTAAGTTAAATGCCTTCTCAAAGTAAAACCAAGCTCAAATGGGTTTTTCAGGTATGCAATGCATGAAATACCAGAATTATTAGTGCTTTTTTCTATCATTTATTATTGATTTGTTTTCCAGTAATAAATATTATGCAGGTATACAAATTAAATATTTCTATACAGCCTTTCAATTATAACAATTTATTACCTTGATACAGCAGTGGCAGAAACAGCCACTACAACCCACCAGAACTACTTCAACCATCACATAAGGAAAGGCATTCAGAATTTAGGTAGTCACTGAAATTTCAAAGCTCGTTTTGAATTGGTCAAGTGTTGAAAAATTACTGCTAAAAGAGTGGACAATCTTCTGTGGCATTTTATAGCCAGATGCCTATAACCTAGCATATGCCAGCACAAATGTTTTGCATTACAATTTACAAGTATAATTCTAAAAACAAGGACTAGTAAAGGAATTACATGGAGAAAGCATGGGCCTACTCATGAGGCTTTTCTGTGTTTAATTTACTACGGCAAAAAGTTTTAATTTACTATTTTAAAAACTTATTTGTTAGAAAGAGTATTTCAAAAATCAGCTTAAAACATTCTTGAACACCAAATAATAAAAAGATTGATTCTCGGCAAGAATGGCAAGACAAAGATTTGGGACAGAACACAGAAAATTAATAGCATTTTAACAGTCCTAAAATTTCTTATATACCATGTTCTTATATAAATAAAGATTAATATATAAAATACTATAATTAACTCATTTGTTTAGTTTTTGGAAGATAATGTAGCATTTTAATTTTTTAATACGCCCATGCAACTTACTGGCATTTCAAGGTTAGCACATCCATTTTTATAAGAAAACGCTACAACTTTCTTTTAAACTTCACAGGCATTCATTCTTTTTCCTTTCAAAATCTAGGTATAAGTAACAAAGCACCAGAGTCTTATAAATTTTCTGACACCAAATGCAAATTAAGTAGTGAAATTGCTCTAGGAAAAGTTCCAGGAACCTAAACCCAAAGGAACTTCAACACAATTTCTCAGGCTCTTTATGATACTGAGGCAAGGTAACAGAATATGGTTGCAGTCAGGAAGTGCTATTTGCGTACAGAAAAATGTTTAATTCTCCAATTTCAACAACTTCCTGTATTGTGTTGATAAGCTCTAAGAGGAAATAGATGTATACAGAAAGGAAGAAACTGATAGGATGGCAAGGGCTCTGTAGATTAAACAGCTCAAAAAGTTTTCAGTGGCCTGAGAAGGTGGATTGACAGCTCATAACTTAAAGGACATCATAGGTTTTGTAAGCATTTATCAAATTTCTGTGTTTCTCCATCCTTTACTTGGGGTCGAGTGAACTGCTCACCTGCATTGTCCCAGTCTGCATTGGAAATAAAAACCACACAACTCTCCCCATGATGTGATAAGTTAAAACTGCTCACCTTTTGTTTTTTGTCAGCTCTGTGTGTAAGGATTTACAACACCATCTCCAGCAAAGAGGGAGTTTTTCCATTACTAACAGAGTAATTATTTAATCTTTCAACAATCCTCATGAAAAGACTCAAATCCTTTTTTCTTAAGCACTAGGCAGAAGTTTTAGCAGATTGTTTAAACAAGGATCTGATGACTTTTTTCTCTGCAGATCTACCTCTTGTTTATCCCAGGGGAAACATCAGTCAAAGAATGACAACTTAAATTGCCGGGCATGCTATTATTTAGCAATAACCCCAAGGGGACTAGGGACATTTCCTGGACACAAATAGGAAATTTAGGTCTCCCAATGGGTATCTGAAAATATGAGACAGACAATGACAAGCAGCCTGCAACAGAGTCATGCTGCCAACACTTGGCGTCTGTGTGACCATTACCTCCAGCCACTTTCTCAACTGCCTCCCATTTTTCTATCAGAAGACAATCCTTTACAAATCCCTTCTCAAAAGTCATCCTAGGTACTAAAGCATTCAAAATACTACCATCATTCAAACTTGAGAAAGACATCTGTCTTTGTCAAATATCCTGCTTGTATCACTGTGAGCATCTCAAGTGATTTTTCTTCAGCTTTTCAGAGTGAAGTTCATGAAGTGTTTACTTTATGATGGTGCTTATTAACAACAATGGTCTTTATAAAAAGAAAATTAGTTAACTCAGTTCTTACCTGTAGAATTCTTAATTTTCAAGTAGTATTCTTGTCTCACAGTTTAAGTAAGAGGATATAATCTACAACAGAGCAGAAAAATGTATCAATTACATATGATATTGTACATTTAATTTTAGTATTAGAGTTCAGTCACACTTGAGCAAACTGACAAATAACATTTTAACTATTTTTACAGTGTGGCACATATTTTATGTGGCACATATCAAGCAGCAATTGTACAATATTGCATTGACTTACTAATAAAAACTACCTTTTTTTTTTTTCCTGCTCAGACATGGAGATGTAAGAGTTTTATCCACCTCTATGCATTACTCATAACACTCATGCTTTGGTTAGATTAAATAATTAAGATCCTGCTGACACCCCAGTCAATTGAATTAGGTGCTTCAGGAAGAGGTGCAAGACTGGGCTGAGATGCACTCAACTCCCATCAACTTCTAATGAACTCTTCAATAAAAGCATGCAAAAAACCTCCATATTCCTTAAAAGTATGGATCTTTTAGATACATCCCAGTGAAGCTTAATTATAAATTAATACCCTGAACTGCAGCTGAACAAAACACTGTGAGTCTGAGTTTTTGGTGACCAAACCAGGCTCCCTCTCCAAAATCAGCAGCCACATTGCAAAAACATTCCAGTCAAGACAGCCCCCATTTGGACAAGCCATCTCTCACTGAGGGCAGAATCTATGGTCTCTAACCTTTCATACAAGTTGCTGAAAATGCCATAGGTGTCACAGCCAGTTACATCTACTGTTCTTTAATCACATCTTCCATTTTTCCAAGTTTTTAATTTATTGTTTGCTGACTTGATTTTACAGAGAGACTGACAGAGTCAGACCAAGAAGTTTTGTTGTAAGAAACAGTCAGTGTGAACATTTGCAGAACTCCAGTAAGTTTTTCTTTCCTGGTTTGAGGTTTTGTTTTGTTGTTTTGTTTTTCTTCTTTAACTAACCTACCTAGGGTCAGCATAAGCTGCCTCTGTTTTAGGAGAATTTGCTGGCATACCCATCACAAAAAATTTATGCCTAGTCTACCTAAACAGCACAGCCGTGAGCCAAAAGCCAGCAGAAGAGAACAGCAGCAACACTATTTCACTGCTCAAATATCTGAAGGCCACAGTGTTGAGCCTTTGTTCTCTGTGCTGGTTCTCCAAGCTGGACCGGCAACCACAAGCCTCAAATTACGCTTCATTGATCCAGGCAAACTGAGGTGGTATTCAGTTTCAGTTCTGCAACCTGCACGTTGACCTGCCTGTTTGTTGGCCTAAACAATGAGATTTTAGGAAATGAGGCATTTGCACTTTGTCCAAGCCTCATTTTCGGAGAGGGGGATCTCTGCCTCAGAGGCCTAGGTTGGTATGGGAGGAAAGCATAACATCTGGACCCAGGCTCTTGCACTGCATTCCTTCACTGAGAGAGTTTGCGATTCAAATGCAATATGACCAAAATCAAACACAATCCTAGAAAAGTGAGGTGGTCTCAACTAGCTCAAATTCTCTTCACATAATGTTTCTGTTACATCTGGTAAAAGTGGAGGATGTGTTTGGAAAGAAGACAGGGAGATTACAGTAGTTTTTTCAGTAATCTTTTACAAACATATATTCCCACATTTAGAAGATTTCATACAGTTCATAAATACAAAACCAAATCCTAACCATTTGCAATAAAAATTATATAGTTTATATGGAAATTTGAAAAACTGACATAACATGACATTTATAAGATCCACAGGAACAGAGTGCCAGGAGTTAAATGTAGAAATAACCTATATGATTAAAAAAAAAAAAATCTCTTCAGTTTCTCTGTTAAATTTTCCATACAAACTTTCCATTAAACTAAATCACAGATTAAAGTTATTCAAATGTGCAATGCAAGAATTTCAATTTGAGACTCAAGCAAAGACCTTTGTTTCTTTATGTCGTGCCATTAAAACAATTCAAAAAATATGCTTATAAATGAACTGGCTGAACCCCCCACCCACCACCCAAAAAACCCCATACAATAGCAATAAATTACACACAAGCCATTTTTGAGAAACAATGTTCACTTCTCTCCTGAAAGTAAGAAACACTATAGCATTGTATTCATGTATGGGAAGTAGAAGCCTAGAGTTTCAGTTATTTGCTTGCGACCGTAAAAGAATTATAATCTAGTGCCTACTTTAATCTGATGCACAACTTTTGCTATCATCTTATCTTTCTGTTAAAGTCTGCTTAACTTTAAAGTACTGTTAGGCTGAAGCCTTGCCTTATGCCTCCAAGCAATATTTTAGTATTTATTCTGACTAAATAATTTTTCAGATTCCTTGTCCACATTCAGAAGGCACATTCTGTTTGGGCACCTTCGCTCAAAATCTAGTACTTCTGGACTTCAGGTTGAGGATATCTACAAGAGCCAAGAAAACACTTTTTTTTTTTTTGTTTTTGTTTTTTGGTTTTTTTTTTTTAACAGTCTAACACACTTTTTTGTGTAGTTTTGTTTGTTTTAACAAAGACCTTGTCATTTTTTCTCTTGATTTTGTTTTAATTTAGATTAAAAGATTTATGAAATCCATGTTTATAACCCAGCAGCCACTTCTTAGCTATTTGAAGCTAATTTTATTCATCAACCTCTGAAAAAATGCTGATGTGGCACAAGTTAAGGTAAGTGCTCCATTGCAATAAACCAGGATCCTGCAAAGGGCAAAACAGCCAACACTTATTCACTTTAGTTTACTTTTTGTCTATCACAAACACAGGAGAACTCTCCACAATAAAAACCACTGTTGTGAGCTCAGTTCAGGATTTTTTCTTGCTCAGAGAGTACCCAAGGTACCCTGCAGTAATTTATTGCAGAGACCCAGCTGTGTGTCCCACTAGCAATAGACAGACCATGCAGAGTAAGTTTCCTTTCCTATTCTTAGGTACCAGATAGCTTTTTATTGTACAATAGTGTCTTGGCTAAATTTTGCCTTGTACTTCACAGCACAAGAAAAAGAGACAGTAGAAAACAGAACAAATAGAAACCCAGCTGAGATGGCACCTTCAAAACTAGCAATGCAAAATATTAAGTTTCACCTTCTTATCTAGAATATGTAAATGTTTCAGATTCTGATCTCAGGCTGACTTCCACTGACAAGAACACTGTGGCTGCCTGGGGACCTGCTGCTGTCCATCTGCTTTACACTGATACAAGACTGCCATCAGATCTGGGTCATTTCACCTTTGAGTTTGCCACACACATAAATTAAGGGGTCACACGCAAAAGCAGTTGTGCTAACTACAATATAATTTACAGGCAAAAAAAATATTTTTAGCCTTTTCCCTTCCACTCATTAATATGAAAACACTGATTTATCTACATAAATGAAAGAGAAATTTCTTTACATTTGCACTATCCAGGGGAACACCCATGCAGTATGTTTACCCATATGTCCATGAAAAATAGAAAAATATACCCATAGTATATAAAATAGACTATATAAAATACCAGAGAATTTTAATAGCTAATAAGCTATTAGAATGCAGAGAATGTATTTTCTACAATTCAAATATTAAAAAATATGTGCACCTAACACTATAGAATGATAGTACATTTTGAGAAAGAAGTGACCTTTTAAAGGTCATTTAGTCCAACCTCCCTGCATTAAAAGCTTTATAAAAGTCACATGAATATGCCCTGCCTAATAATCACTTTGGTGGGTTTGTATGTGTTACTATTTGTGAAATGCCTGTGTACATCCTCCCAAATGACAGAGGGATTTTAAAAAGCAGCCACCAGAAAATGCACAGTGTGATGTCCCAAGCTGCTGCTGCTTGCTGGTAGCCCCTGCACTATTCCCTCATGCTTGTAACCACAAGTCACTGGTATACTGGGCACACTGGCAGGGAGCTGTGCTCTCTTCACTCAAATCAAGCAAGACCCAGTGGAAAGAACAATTTAGTATTTCAGCAACTCAACATGGAGCAATGACTTTGAATAAACTTTAACAAGGTGTTCATGGCTGAGAAATAACAGCAGGGGATTCCTGAAAGTTTCAGACTAATTGGCAGATGCCTTTCTATGTCAGAAAAAAATAACAAAAAAAACCCCAACCCTTGTTGTTCTGAATACATAAGAAGTCACATTACAGAACTCCAAAGCTACACCTCAACCAAAACATGATGTGCTAAACATAGCTGCAATACAAAAAGCATGAAAAAAAAAAAGAACTGCTGGACTCACGCCTGAGTCTCACGGCTCATCCCATCTTATGTTCACAACTCCAAGTCACTGCAAACATCAGCCCATCTGCATGTACAGAGTGTACATTTCCTATGTCCTCTACCATTCTTTTCTTAGTCACAAGAAACACAAAACAAATAAAGTATTGCACATGGAACCAATCTTTTAATTCAGTTTACAGAATCAGTTTTCTCTCTCATCTCTCTTTTCATAAGTTAGATTTACAGGACAGAATGTGGCAAAAGACAGTAAACAAGTTGGTGGAAGCAAGAGAGACCTCCCAGTGAGTCCCTGTTTTAAAGGGCATATAACTGAGAGATTCAGGTCTATAGCATAGATTTACTGTATTTGACGACTGCACATGTGTAGTTCTTAACTAGACAGCAGTCAACCAGTTGGACCAGCAGGGTGCCCTTACTTTTCAAGTGCCTTAGACAAAGCTGGCTACAAGCAAACACAGTTTTTGTGAAGCTGTTGTGTTTAATAGCCACCAAACTAAATGGAAGATTATTAGAATGGTCTTTATTAAATGTCAGCTGAGAAATTAAATGCCACCACTCAACATGAATGTAAGTTACACTTCTGCTGTCTTTGACAGATGTGCTCAGCAAAATTCTGCAGTTCTGGATACAGTTCTTAGTACTGTCTGTATACATTAATAGTGGGAACTATCAGGGTTTTGGAGCAAATCATGGGGACAAAAATGCAATAGCCCCCAGCTCATAGCCAGAATTCCCTAATTTGGGAATTCCCTTAGCTTGCTCTGAGCACAGCCATGGTGTAAGCTTCCTGGGAGGGGCAGGCTTTCAGGCTCTCCTAGTTGTGTCGATGCACCATAGGTGACAAAGAACTGACTTGGTTCTATGCATATTTCCTGCACTAAACTTGCAGAGCAAAGCAAACCCAACAGGAAAACCAGGGGAAGCATGGCAGCAGGGAAAGCAACAGCTTAGTTCTCCCTGCAAAAGAGAGGCAGATTTTCAGACAGAGCACTGGCTGCAAAGCCAAGCTTCGTATTACAAGTGAGGGAACTGCTTCCTGTTGTTTGATCTGCCCACTTTGATAAAAGAGCGCTTGCTAAATGTGGCATCAAAGGCATTCTAATTGTCATCATTATTTCCACCTGTCCCCTGAAATACAACTCCAAATACCATCTAAAACCTCAGCCTCAGAGTGGCAATCGTGTGTGTTTCTGGTCTAATGCTACAACATGAGCAGTCTCGCTCACATGAGCTCAGTCACACATGAGCATTATTCTGCATGAGACATTGCTCTGACGTAGAAGTAAAAGGTTGTCACCTCATCCCCTAAGTAATACATTTGCTCTCTATGACCTATCATGATCAGCTGTTAAAACTTCCTATTCAAAGAGGAATTTTTACAAGATTATTTTTGAGGAGTTAGGTTTTGTTTTTAACAGAGTAACATAAGCTCTTCATAGGAAATAAATGTCTATAATCATTGCTGCTCCTATTGAATAAAATGAGACCAATAAGTGAACAGCCAAGCAAACAAAACAATGCAGTGAAAGTGAAACTGACTGGAAAATCGTAATACAGCCATATGATCATAAAACTTTTACCAACTGTTCAAATAACTTCTGAAGTTAATTACTCTAAAAAGTGAAATACAAATACACTAATGTATCTAATTACATAAATTTTTGCTTCCATAAATCTCCATCTCCAGTAAAGCCCATAAATTACCTGCATCATTAAACCTCAGCAAGCCTGGCAGTGAACATAAAATTTGACTGCTTACACATCAAAAATCATGACAAAAAACCCCCATAACAATCTGAAGCAATATATATGAACTGTTTCAAATAAACTTCTGAATCTGAAAATAGGCAGGATCACACTTACTTGAAAATGCATGGATCCTTATATTCTGGCTAAATCCAGAAGAACACATTTCAATTTCTCAAGCCTGGCAACCAAGAGACCCACAGGGCAGCCTGGGAAGACTGGTGAAGCTGCTCTGCCTGCAGGGATTTTGCAGGGGAACGAACTGCAAGTGAACTGCCAGCTCAACTCTGAGTGGGCAGCACATCACGCAGTACAGGAAAGGCAACTAATTGGTAGAGGATGAGAGCCTTTCAAGGAGAGGGAAAATTCACGGCAGATGAACATCTCTTCTGTTCCCTCATATTCTGCTGCTCTGCTCTTTCACATTAATGGAAAATATCAAACTAACAAGGCAGCACAATATATCACAAGGAAACGTAACATATATTTCCCTGTCAAAACAGGGCCACGGCAATAACACATTAGTCAACATGCAAAATCCTAACAATAATAATTCAAAAATAACACAAGCCACGTGTTGGCTGGTTTTCCCTGTAGTCTTTGTGAAAAAAAGAAGTTGAAAAACATGTAGAAATTATAAAACTGCAAGATTTCAGGCTCCAGCCATATTCATACACAGACTTCATGAGAACTTGGAGCCAATGGTTTTGCAATCCAACCATGGAGCAAATTTTTACACCCTCCTCTCTGGGCTCTTGCCTAAATATAACAATCTTGAAAAACGTGGCTACTGACACCCTGCTTTATGACTCACTGAAGGGTTTTGGACCTGGGAAGTCACATCTGGAAGTGCACTATGACATGCTCTTCTGGTCTGGAGAATAAGCAATAACCAAAAGCAGAGATCATTATGCACCAGTTTGGGATGGGCAAACTACTCAAAACACAGCCTTGGGTCTAAATCAAACCACTGAGTCCAGCCTGGCTTTTAGCACTATTTGCCATTTGAAATGCATTGCAGCCCTATTCTTGAGTTCACCCCTTCCCATTCAACACTGGCTTTTTTTCCTGTTTTCTTCTGTCCGAGTATTAACTACAGCAATGTGAAGCATAAAATTCTTATGAAATAGAAATACAGCACTGGAAGACTGTGAGCATCAAACAACCAAACACTTCCTTCCTCCTTTACTAATTAAGCTTAAAAGAATTTACCTTGGCAGAGTCTTCAAAACTCTACTATTAATTTTCAAATATTCTTTAGTGACAAAGCCTGTTTAGATCTAGAATTGTTTCTGCTTGACTTCTTCCATCTCCTTGAGATTTTTCATCTTCAGACCTATGTTAAGCAGAGCACTAAACTCCTCCTTTAGGAATTTTCTCTCATATGTTTCTTACTTGCAAACAATCTGTAAGGTATATTTATTTTCCTTTAAAAAAAAGCCAGAGGATGATGTTTTTTATATTAAAAGCTTATCTAGTATTTGTTTCTTCAGTGCTCTTATCTTTAAGTGTAGTTTACTAAGGAGATGAATTTCCACTCTGTGTTTCTTGAGGGGATAAAATAATTTGCATTTATATATCCTTCCATTTTATTTCTCTATTTGAACATTTAGCCTCCTGAACAAAAATACATATTATTCAGTCCCCATAAGTGGTGAAAGACCCCAGGCTATGCTGGAGTTCAAGTGCATCCTTCTACCACTTTTAAAATTACTATGCAATAACGTCCTGAGATTTTACATGCTTGTTTTCTCTCTGCACTGAAATAATTTACACAGAAAAACAGGCCAAGCTGCATCATGTGTCAATATGCTCCTCTTAAAAGGTTTCTTCCAAGTGGCAACATTTGAGTGGGACACCCTTGCCCTTATATCCACATTAAGATGAGCTGGATTTATCCTGAGGCTACCACAGGTCACTTTACACTTCAACAGCATCCTGAGACAAAGCTCCTGAGACAAAACTTGAGATATAAATTGTCTCTGGAGGCTGGTATAGTGGAATTAAGACTGCTGTCTTCAAGCACGCTGCCTCTGAGCTGCCATCACCTGCTACAGGCTGCATCTACCTGGGCCTTTAATATAATGGCAAAAGGTTCTGAGCATATTATTCTAATGATCTAGGAGCACTAATAAGTTTAGGGGATCCCTTCAGCACACTCATATATAAGCTTATGTACAGACAATGAGTGCTGAATTTCCAACCAAAATATTTAGATTCATGGCTTTTTAGCAACTTTTCAAAACTGAAAGCAAGAAAAAATAATTTTATGCCAGGATTCCTGAAAGGAAACAGAAACTACCTTGATGATGAAGCTTTTGTTTTCATTTTTAGGGCCCACGTGGAAGTCCCTGACACAGGCACTGAGTAGATACAGAGGAGGATTAGACATTGGCATTAGATTAGAACCCATTTTTCCTTCAAAGGAAGCACTTCTGGAACAAGAGTTTGCAGCACTTTGCAGAGCTCCCTGCTGTATTCAGGAAGGAAGTCATATCTAATTAAACTAGACAGAACAGATGCTTCATCATTTTTGCTGGAAAAGCCAGCGAGGGGGCTCAGCTAGCACAGGGACAGCCAAATGCAGCTTCCCAGCTCGCCAGCAGCCTGTAAAGCTGCTACTGGGGGGCCTTGGCATTGTATTCAAAGCCACTTTTAAGAGCCAATATGGTAAGCTGTGCAAGATACGATGTACAGAGAGCCCCATAAAATGCTTTAATGGAAAGCAGGCTTATGTTGGAAAAGGTTTCAAGGAGCTGTGTACACCAGTACAAAGATTTCAGCTCCCATAAGACACCACGGCCTGAGTGCACAGGTTTCTGTAGCCCCAGACCTCACAAACTTTTGGGATGCCGTTTTCTGTAAAACTGTTTGCGTCTTCCTCGTATAGCAAACACTCTGATGACATGATGATGACAGAACACTTTTTCCCTGCTGCTCTGCCCTGTAAACCAACAGAGGCAAGGTGAGATCCTTAGCCAGCTAAAGGCCCATCAGGAAGATAGGCCTGCAAAGCAAGCTGTGTGTGCAACATGAATCTTACAGGGACACACACCTGCTGCTGGGATAGTACCGTGTAATGTCCCTGGGATGAGCTATTCTTAGGCACTATCAATTTCAAGCCCCTCTAGGTAGAAGGTACTCTGAGGCTGTCTTGAGTAGAACCATAACGCTGTGGGCCTTTCTACCTCTTCTTTCTTCCATTTTGAACAAATGTAACAACCCTTCTCTTTAAGCAATATCTTTGCAGATTTCTGCCAGTGTTGCCTGCAGTGCCAAGGATTTGCCCCTCCTGAAGAAAGGGGAAGGTAGGATTCCATTCTGAAGAGCATTTTGGAGGTATGAATGGGGATGAATCCAGCAGCTGTGCCTGTGGCTATCAAACACCTCTGACTCTCACTTTGCCCCTGTGCTCCCAGTGATGTGGGATGCAGCTGCTCCACCATACAGGGATGTGCTGGCCAGGTTCACGGATAATCAGGATACCAGCCTGGAAAACAAGCTACAGGACCACAAGGAACATCAAGGAACTTCTGCTTCAGGGAGCCCCGTTAGAAAGCAGATATTCCATGGATATGTAGGCCTTTGCTTTTGACCCTTTACCACATCATCCAAAACTCCCTTATAAAATCAGTGCAGCATCACTGGCAGGATGTGACTATCACCAGAATATATTTTTTGCCTGTTTACTGAAGTTCTTCCCAGCTTCTCCAAACTACTCAAAGTCACCACAACCACTGGAGGAAAATACAGCAGTGGCTCTAAGTGGTTCAAGAGAAGAGCACCACCAGAAATAACTCCTTACACACTGGTTTCTGGAAAACCCCTGCTCTTTCACATCTAAATATGAACAACAACTTATGCATTCAAAAGGATGACCTTAAAAATTGCAAGCATCAACAACAAGAATATGGAGACAGCTGTACATCATATCTTCATTTCTAAAAATTATGTGAAATCTGGACCATCAAACACTGCTTGAAGTGAAGTATTTTTGATATTCATGTACAGTAATTGTACTTTCATTCCTACTTTGAGGGATTAAAAGCACTAATTTGTCATTAGGGGATCTCATCTGTTCAAAGCCAGAAACTATAATAATCCAAGGAGGGAGTAAAGGAAGGTGTGGAGGGGAAAAAATGAATACAAACACCTTTTCTTGATGCTCATTTTGTGTGTAAGGACTAACATGTTTTCTACCCAAACTACAATATCCCATTGAAGAAAAAAAAGAGTCTTTGGAAAACAGTGAATGACTTTTTCATGACTGAGTATCTGGTTTATATTTGGAAAATACAGGAAATACATTCTCCTAATCAGCCCTTTTACCTACTGCCAAAAAAATGAGTGTGCAGCTTTACAGCCAAAGCAAGCTGTTATCTACTCCTTTTATAATTCACTCCAAACGCCTACATTAATGCAATATTTCAAATGAGCACTTAAATGCAGAAAAACCAAGAAAAAGCAAATGATGAGTCCCTCTGGCCTGTGCATACATCCTACAGACTTCCAAAAATGGTTGTGGACCATTTTTACACTGATTTTTCCCAGCGCTGTTTAATTTTACTAAAGCTCCAAAGTACTGGTTATATAAAAACTCATATACAATATGTAGGAAATATCATCTGTCCCTATCAAATTCTCTAAGAAAATGTACATTTAAAATTTCTGCTAGCATAGAGTATTATTCCATTCATACCCATTCTGCTTACAAAATTCAAGGTTATCATATATTCCAGGTACTTTACAAGCGTTCATTTTTTCCAAAACTTTTTTTTTGTTTGTTTTGTTTCTGCCAACATAAAATATCCATTTGTCCTGGAGAACAGCTCTTGCACCTTACTTAATGTGCAGTCATGATACAGACGGTATATGTCTGTGTAAATAATAATTTAAAAATCTACTTATCAAATCTATTTAATGTATACCAAACAAGTTCACCGTTCATCAACACAAAGTAAATTCACAATATTTAGAGTGCTTCTGACTCACTACACATATGGTCAGCCCTACAAAACTGTGACTTGTTAGGCACCAGCTCCCAAACATGGATGCTTGCTGTGCAATTGGGACAAGCATTTTATCAGAACTGGTAACACATAAAGCCTGTGGAATCTTTAACACTGTTAAGTGACAGATGACTGATGCAGTTCCATGTTCTCTGCCAGGTAGAGAGGAATTTCCCAAGGAAAGTAGACATTCATGTACATGCAAGGAACACTTTCATTCAGACTTAAAGCAGGCAAGATGAAAAGAACATTCAAAATTTATAATTTGGAGGAACAGAAATTAGAAATAAGCCCAGGTTTGAAAAATGCAACAGGTGTTTTAATGAAAATGCAGCACAATAGTTAATGTATTGTGACAAGGCAGAAAATGTTCACTTCCTAACACAGGGCACCTGAACAAACATTTACGATCCTGACCCAAGAACAACCAAAGAGTTCCAAAGTTTATATGCTAATGTACCTCACTTCAAAGATTTCCTTAAGCTACATCAGAAAGCAAAATTTCTATGCCCAGAATTTAGCACTGAAGAAAAGAGTACAGACGAATTGTCATGCTGTCAAAAGGAAAACACACTGAGAAGTGTTTCAAATATGCAAACCCTTTATTTTTCTTGAAATAGACTATTGCCATTTTCTGTAACTGCAAAACCTGTACCCACGTGAACTTTGTTCCCACACAACCTGGTAAAAATTTCTTTTTCCCAAGATACTCCTTGAGAGCCACTGCTACTCCTTCTAAATTACTCTACGTTACCGGGTGCTTGCAAATCAGGAATTTGATCTTCTGGCACCTGGCAAAAGAGAGACACAGCTGAAGCCTTACAGAGAAAAGGTCCTATGACAACATGGGTTATTGGCAGAAAGCTTGGGTCAGCTGCTAGGACTGTTCAGAAGGTCAAATGAAAGAGGATTTTAAAAGTGAACATAATAAAATGAGAGAATCAACTTCACTGACTACATCAACTTCATTAGGATTGCTATAGGAAAATTAAGAGTATTTGAGGAAAAAGGAGTGTGTAAACTGGAGAGAAGTTTAATTGGCGCTGCAAGGGAGGAAGGGGGTTTCGTGTCCCAGCTACAGCTTCTTCCTTCCCCCAGCTGATCAAGATGCAGATGACCAGGAGGATGCATAGGCTGAGATGTAGGGGCCTGGTTTCCTTCCTGTGCAAGAAACACGGGGACAACTGTCAGACATCCAGGCAGGGACAACAAACACTTGAGATTCTCCATTTCTGTGTGGTGCTTAGACGAGTCACAGTAAGTCTAAAAATAATGAAGATAAAGATAAGGAGAAGATCATGCTTAGTAATGCTACAGTCTTTTTCAAGGGTATTGGGCACAGTGGTTCTCAATATTACAACATGGGTACAATCTAGCAACAATATTAAGGCATTACATTTTGAACTCACAGGTTACATAAAGACAGAAGTGGCCATTCTCATCACACAGTGATAATCTTTCGCTGTACACTGTCCCAGAAAATCAAGAGAATACGTTGCTACCAGAGGAAAATGAAATACCACTTTTTCACATCTCACTGGGGATAACCAGGGGCTGATAGCATGTGGCACAACACTGATTTAAGCAAGGAAAGGAAATATTTTCAGGGGATTCAACTGATACAGAAACAATGAACAGTTATTAAATTAATGCCAGACATAATGGATTTATGTAAAAGAGATCTAGGGAAACAAAGCTGGTTTCATCCCCTGATGAGCATAGTAAATCTATCAGCTGAAATAAGGGTTTACAAATTGAGAACATCAATATTTCTGTGCCTTTTCACTTTTCAATATCCAAAATTCTGATCAAAAAGGTTGATGCTAGAAAGAACGAATGAACACCTATTCAAAAGACTGGCTGATTTGAGATTCATCAGCAATATCAATCCAGGCTCTACCAGTAATATCTGTACCAAGCCAGTTGCTGCACAGCATCACTGACACCAAAATCAGCTTGGAAATTTGTGTTTCCACCTTTAAAATGAAAAAGTCAGAGAAAACACATTAACTTATAGTAAGCAATTAAAACTTCAGTTTATTTAACTTAGAGAAGTTCTAGGAGCAGACTTTATTTCAATTTCCCAAGTGCTTCCATTAGAAGAAAATCCAGTCTTTTTTCATCCATTGAAGGCATAAAAGTCCCCCTCAGCTACGGACAAGTGTTCCAGAAAGGATGATTACTCAGTGTTCTGAATTACCAAGGTGGGGAATGTTGAATTCTTCAACTCATGATCTCAAGAGCTAAAGTATAAAAAAGCTTTCCAGAATATATGCATAATGGCGAAGTACAAATTTGCAATAATCACATATAATTTATTGTCTTAATACAGGCTAAGTGCAAGAAGTATGATGGTCTGTGACATGCAGAAGGATCAAATAACTTTTTCAACAAACACTTCAGTCTTACTTGCTTTGATTGTACAAATGAAACAACAACAACAACAAAGAAAGAAGAAGAAAAAACTCAATGGTCTTGAAGTTAAAGGCAAGAACTTTAGGCAACAGCTGTATTTTTAATCTCTACTAAAGAAAGCTAACATAAATGTTGCCTCAAAAGTGAAAAGGTTTTACCTATATTAATAAATGAGAAAAAGGCACACCATTCTTGTCTTTTATGTACAGCAATGTCTCGAGTACTTACCAACTGCTTGACTTGCTGGTGTTGATAGGAGGAGAATGAAGTAGAATGTGCCCAATGAAACTGATAGCATTATCCCACTTGAATGTCAAGTTTGCTTTGCGAGCACATGAGTGATAGGAAACCAGGGGAAGAGAAAGAAAAAAACCCAGCAACAATGAAAATCCCCAAGACATTTAGGGAAAAAACAACAGCTAAAATGAGCAATTGATCTCAGGGAAGATATCCAAGTCAAATTTAATCATATGCTCACAAAAGCAAGCAAGTCTCAGGCAAAGTGGATTACCTTTGCAAATGAGCAAGCACTGAAATGAGAGTTTACTCTATTCTTTTACATAGCCACAGACTGGAAACACAGCTTGGAAAGGAGCAGTATTGAAAAGGGGAAAAAAAAAAAAGAAATAAACCCACAACAGGGGAAGATCTCAAAAACAGACAGAAAGACAGGTGGCAGTGTTACCTGGCAAAAAGGCCACTACTGGACAGAAAAAAGATCAGAAATAAAATACTGCATGGCTCAAGAAATTTAGCTGTAGGAACAAATTGCTCAACCAGATCAAGTAGGAAGGTCAGAACAGAATTGCTGGGGCGCTTCACTGCTTTCCCTTCGAACAAAACCACCCAGGGCTTGTCAAAGATTGTACATTGCCTGTTGGGTCACATACAGGACAAACAGCTGGCCAGGCAAGTGTCTCAATAAAACAAATCTTGCTGTGCTTCTGTTTGTTCAACAGCACTGCCTGCATTGGCTGCTGGAAATGCTCTCAAAACTCCAGCAACATTTAATCTTCTAGGACTAGAGTAATATCCTCATCACTAACCACTGAGACGATTACCTACTGCCAAAAAATACTGAAAAAGCTGCAGTGTCAATGAAGCAGCACTTAAATGTGGGACCTTTGCCCTGCACAAAGTAAAATGCCAAATCCCTTCCAGCTGGTGTGATGCAGACATAAGCTGCTACTAACTCTGATACAGATAGTAATGAAGAGAGTCTATAAGGAATAAATACATGAAGAATGAGAAAATCATTTATGAAAACCTGATAAACTCAGATGAGCTGGTATCACCTGGTATCCCAGTGCTAGAAGAAAATGTTGGGTGTGCAGGTATCTTCAAAAATTGTTTTGATTGTGTAGTTATGACATCACTTCAATCCTTCATGTCATAATATCATAACCTTTACTGAGCAAGCAATATATAGCCATTTCTTTATGGTCCACTTTTGCCTCTGAATATGACAGTTCACCACACATGAGTAGCTTGTAATTACTATCAGCATCTGGACTGATTCACTGAAGAGGAGATTTACTGCTTTTGTAAAAATATCATCTTTACACATACACAAGCCTTTTTAGCAGATGGAATATTTCTTTTCAATTCCAGAGTCCAGCAGTAACAACCTGCCTTTTTTTTTTTTTTTTTTTTTGAAACACAGACCACTTTGCAGTCTTAAAGGTTCACACAAAACCCAGACAATATGTTTCTTTATGAACATGCTCAAGGTTTTGTGGACGAACTTGATCAACAGTTTACGTACAGTATCATATAATCACAGTACTTTGGCCAGGACTGACAGGAAGAAAATGTGATGCTGGAAGAGAATCAACCCAAGGAAAACCAGAGGAAAACAATCACAGTGAGCATTGATGGTAAATTCAGAATTTACATTAAACTGGCCCTGAAGATCTCAAGCAAAATTTCTGGTTTATGGTTGCACTCCTTCAAATAATATTTCAATTAGCTCTAGCATGGCCCAAGGATTACAAAGGCAGATTTCCTTGCCCTGTATCATCTCATAAAACAAGGTTCCAACCTAGAAACTCATTCACTGGTTGTCTCAGAATCCAGCTGAGGTTTGCTCACTCACTGTCACTGCAGCTCACATAAACTGAGCCTTACAAAATCCACCTTGTTCAATCTGTCAATATTTCTCCATCAGATGAGCAAAACAAGGGAACAGATTTTAACCTTAGCTGCACCACAGGATTTCCCTGGTCCAAAACTTCAAGTAGGTTCTTGTGCTTTGATTTTAATCATAAGAAACCATACCCATCCAAATCTGAACTGTCTTGTGAGGAAACACTAAAGATGAAGAGCATACTGTACAAATGCTTTACAAAAAGCATATTGTTGAATGCATGGTACTGAAAAAACTCTGTAAAATTTCACTCTTGACAGTGTTTCAACAATGCACAAAATAATTCATTTACACCTTCTAATCTAGTGGATTAAGTAGGTTTGGGGAAAAAAAAAAAAAGGAGCAGAAAAGAGACCTCCCAGTTTATAATTCACATATTAAAGAGGACCTCCTGCCATGAGCAACTGTTTCCTAAATATTGTTTTTAAAAAATTCATCATTTTAAATACTTAGGTTATGATGTTTTCATCAAAATAAATGGGTCCCAGTGCAAAAGCTGCCATACTTATGAGATATGGGGACAGATGTTTCTGTAGAAAAGCAAAATATTACGGAACTCTGAAGACAATGAAAAAATTACAGCCACCACAAGTGAAAACCAAGAAGTCTGCAAAGTCTGTTTCTGTAGACAAGTCTTCCTGTTGTTACTAATTTTTCTGCATCTTATTTCTGTAAAGACCAAATGATCCAGAAAAACCTGAATAAAATGCCATTGATTCTTAATTTCTGAGAGAAAAAGAAAAATTCAAGATTTTTTTTCTTATTTTTAAAATTAGCTACAAGTGCTATAAAAAAATTAAGAAAAAAATGCCAGGTTTTCTGCTTATCTGCAAGTAACTAAATAGCCATACATTTTCCACATATATCACAAATATATTTTTCTGGCATGTTTTTCAGCAAAGGCAAACAATTTAATTGTTCTAGATGTCAAGAGATTTGAACACACAGAGTTCCTTGCAAAATGTGTTTAACATTTGGCAGAACTGTACTCTATTATCGCCTTTGAATTTATTTATCTATTGAATCCTAGATTCCTGCAGAAGGTAGCAGAGATTATCCCATTTTAGGGAACATAATCCATTTGGTTTAGGTTCCAAAGGCCAAAACTGGGCTTTAAGACAAGCACAGGTGAAAGCCATGCTGCAAGAATTATCCTCCCTTAAGCAAATCTATTTAATGAATACCAGTGAAGTCCAGGGGAAGAAGTAACACAAAAGTGGCAAACAGTTCTTGTAGTAAGAGAAATACCAGCACTAGTTGACCTTGCAAATAATACACAGAATACAACTGGCTGTCCTTTTATATTTTATTTTACTTCAGACCAAGAGTTCTGTATATTGTCCAAAAACAAACAACTGCTCACAAGAAAAAAATAGGAAAAAATATTTAGATGCTTTGCTATTCACAAGCCACTTTTGACTTAATATGCCTACCAGCCTACCAAGATACATGAATAAAAGACAATTTCTAACAAA
>VWZN01010159.1:441810-479881 GCA_013396955.1 Regulus satrapa | reverse complement strand
GGGGGATGGTTTGTTTGTTTGTTTGTTTTAATCACATCATAACTAATACTTTAGCCAGCAGGTTTTCCTCGAACAGTCTGTGGTCTCAGACTTGTTCCACATTTCGCAAGCACTGTAAATTCTCCTTTTTCTAAATTAGAGATTTTTGAGTAGTAATTTTACACCTCTTCTCCCTCTGCAATATAAATATATATCTCAACACAATCTTACTCCCAGTCTGACCCAAACTTGAGTCCTAGGTATATAGTATAGTAACTCATACCCCTTCATTCCCTTTTCCTCTCCTACTGAAACAAACCAAAAAAAAAAAAAAAAGCTTCCTGCACATCTTCCTGCCTTCCTCAACCCCTGCTGGATCCCCAGTTTGAGAATACTTGTACTTGTCCTTATTATACACACGTGTATTAAGATATCCACATATACGTGTGTGCATATATATATATATGCCTATACATGAATACATGTACATTTATTCACAAGATATTTATATATGTATATATGTCTATTGAACATATGTCTATATTCTCTGTGTAGAATAGACACACCACACACATTTAGGTGGCTGTGGCAGGGTGCAAAGCACTACATTCTACACTGCCACTTTTAAACATCCTCCACAGCACATTTACCCAGTGGGTTCTCGGGGGTCAATTCTTTCTCTAACCCAATAAAAAAGTCTATAGTAAACATTGCATTTAACGGCCTGAACTACACATGGGCTATCTTACCAGCATGTTTTTTCAAGTGCACTTGAGTTTACCTTCTGGCTATTCTGAAGAATGAGTAACTCGTTCCACTCCATTCAGCATCAGCGTCCACTCCTCCCCCAACCTCCCTCTTCTGTACTGATCACCTTTCAGATACAAAAGAAAATGAGCCACTATGTGAGAAAGAGGTTCACTCCCCAGCATTAAGGTTTTAGAGTAGCTCACTTCCTGAGCTAAAAATGGTTTACCAGTAAGCTAGAACAGACTATTTTGTTAGAATATGAAACAGGAAAGGTAACAAAATGTCTCCTTGCATAATTTTCTACACAAATCAGCCTTGCCCTGTTGATATTTGTTCAAAATTATAACATGCACCTATAAACTGAATCATGAGAAGAGTTATTGAAAGACAGTTCCCAGATACAAAACATCACACACTTCACTGGCTCTGCAACTCCACTTGCAGTTTTATATACTACCGAAAGCATAAATACCACACAATTCATTCGCCTCCTTCGATGGAAGGACAATAAATCTTCCCAACTGTAGTTACTGCCTGTTTCAATGGTCTGGCTTTGTTGTGGATAATTAGATTACAATCAATTAGTGGAAATATCCAAAATAAACAAGTCAAGACAACATCCAACTTCCTGGAAAGTTAACCTCCCCCAGCAAACCAAACATTTCAGCAGTATTAAAGCTCTGTTCTTATTTTAGGAAAACAGCAACGCTATTTTACTCACTTCGTTTACAATATAACGCTTATTCCTGCACTTTGTTTCCAAAAACATCACAAAACAGGTCAAGCTCCCTCGAGGCAAATATTATTTCTGGGGACAGCATTTACTTTCTGACACAGCTCTCTGTTCAGTGAGACGACCGACCAGAAAATCCACGTGTTCCATCATAAGCCTGACAAGTATGAAGAGTGCTGCTGCCCCAAGGGGTTCTTGATTTAAGGGTCAAGGTGGAAAGAATTAAAAAAACAAATGTGAGTACTGTTGAACTTGAACTGCATGCTGGTGAAAAAAAAAAAACAAACCTGCTCATCATAACTGGGAGAGAAGATGTAGGAGAAGTTGAAGGGCAGTTTCTGGCTTTCCATTTCCAAGGACCTGAGTTTTTCCAAGCCTGAGCTGGCAGCCTGCTGGCACGTTTTTAAGCAGGTTTTTAAGGCATTCATCCTACTCTCACACCCAACTTGCAGACCTGAACTTTCTGTGTATATACAGAAGCGTATCATGTTGAAAATAAAGCTAAATTAATACTCAAGGGCATTTGGAGCAGACTTTTGGAGCGGACTGCAGGTAGGAGCAGGGAACAGCTAACAGTAGTTCTCTTCATGAAGCCTGCAGCCAGTAAAGAAGTATTTAAGCTAAAGTAGTAATTATGATATGGGGAAGCATCACAGCTTAACAACTACAACTAACTTTCCATGGCACTGTTAGCTGATCCCGCCTGTATAGCTCGAATTCCTCCCGTAGCAACACACGATCACCAATTCACACAGCCAGAAACTGAATCTGCCACTGATTATGTTTGGGAATTTCTGTCATTAAATACAATCCTTAAATCCTGCTGGATACTGGTAAATTTAAGTGTGAACTCCAAGCTCTTCCTACAAAGTAACTAAAGCAAGCCAAGTGCTGCTGCTTTGTTTGTGCAGCCATGGGAAGAACACACCACAGAGACTCCAAATGTACTGATTTTTTTCTAAATTGAGAAAGAAAAGCAGCAAGTCAAATCCAACTTTTATCTAGCTATCTATCTGAACAAGGCTTAATGGATGTACAAAAAGTATGGAGTAACCTCTAAGAAGCAGTAACTTCTGCTCAAGGTTCAGAAAATACAAGAGTACACTGTTTCACCAGCAAACTGTGCTGTATAGAGGTAACTGAATGGGAAGAAAAGTATTTGACTGCAGATACTTTTAACAGTATTAACAGTGTTAACTTTTTTACATTGTTAACCAGCAAGTTAGCACTGTAGGCACTATTAAATAGTTAATTTTATGTTCTTTTTTAGATTTATTTATTACTATGCATGAGTCCCCCAGTGTAGGAAAGAAGGGGGGAAAAAGAAAGGAAAAAAGAAATCTTACTCAATTAGATACATACATTAACATACAGGAAATGTTCATTTCCTTCAATATGGGTTTTGCCAGAATGAGATTAAACTCAGGCCATATTAATTTATCAGTAAATTATTATTAATACATTTTCATGTATGTTAGCATAGCAATTTTTCACCCTGCATCTTTAGCAATTTAACACATTCCTTCATAGGAATCTACAAGTCCCTTAATTAATGTATCACTTCAGCTACAGAATTGTTTTTCTCCTGTCATGACTGATTGAGAATTCTTCCAAGAACAGTTTTACCTTTAAGATTATACATTCTGAGTAAATTTAAAAATCAGGCATTTTGACCATTCATTTGAAATGATGAGCAATGGCTTCACAAGTCACAAGGAGGAAGAAGGACAGGAGCACCAGGATTAAAATTCTACAGAACTCAAAGGCTTTTGTTGTTGTTGTTGTTGTTTATCACTGGATAAGAGGTTAAAGCTAAAGCTTAAATTCCAAAACTCAATATTTTGAAAGAATATTTCCACACCAAAAATATTTTAACTGTGTTTTGCTAAGCAAGAAGGCAACGTAACTCCTAATGTCTGTATATCCATACAATCATAAGAATATGAAGGTGATTATTTGCTGCTTAATTTTGAAGGTGTTATCTCAATTAAAGTAGTTCTCAAGGCCCTTCTCTCCTCACATCAACCTCTGCTCTTTCTTGTGACAATACAGAGTAATGAAGGTAGCAGCAAGCAAGCCTACACATTTCTTTTAAAAGTGGCATGGAGAAAACTCTACTGGTTTTAAGAGCCCTTGCTGAGTTTGCAGAAGCAAGATGGAGTGAACCTAGGCAGGCCAGCTGAGTGGCACATGGAAAATATCGCAAGTTCCAGTAGTAGAACAAATTTCTATCCACTTTGTCATGCTGATCTACAGGTACCTGCTTATCTTCAGAGCCCTGACTAATACCTTCGGTAGAGTTACACATTCCATTCCCAATACAAGTTACATTATCACACACTGCACTTACTACAAAGCACAAAAGTTGAGAAAAATAGCCCAAAATAAACAAACCCTCCATCGACAAACTTTCTATGAGCTCATAATAATGAACAGTGTCTTATCCTTATCAACAGATGCTGTCTTACCTTTATCAAGAAAAGCTGAAATGTCCCTTTCTCCTATTCAGCTCTCAGGAACAAAAGAAACAAGCTCCACCCTGCAGGCAAAGAACATTTTTTTACTGATTAGTGATATTCTGAAAAAAGGCTTAAATCATTACAAAATAATACAGACCTTGTCATTCTTGTATGATACTCAGGCAAAAATATGATGCTATCTGGAAAAACACCCACTGATGGCACATAAGTAGCTATATATTTACTACCTTATTTTAGCATGTAATATGCAAATGCTCTTATGAACTGCAGCCCACTGATGGCAAAATATTCAACAATACTGGTTTAACAAGGAAAATGACACTTTTATATATTAGTTCCACTTCCAAGATAAAATAGCAATATTGCAACCCACTACACAATCTTTGACTGCAGTTTTCCTTTTCATCTTAACAGAGGCCCCAGAAGAAAGAGATTATACAATACACATGACTAAAAATAATTCTGAATCCCCTAATAATTTACATATCTCCTAAAATTAGGATCATCACTCCTCCTTGATGTAACAAATGCACAAACTCAAGCCCTTCCATGGAAGTAGGATGGGGCTTTTATGGCAACAGAAGTTAGAAGTTAGCGTAAGAGCAAGAGTCTCATAAGCAGTAGAGAAACTGAGATTCATTTACTCTGCAGTATAACCATAAAAGCCTTACTAAAGTCCTCAGCAAGTGCAGCTTCAGTCAGCTGCAGAGGACTGAACACAGGGCTGGAAAATTAATCATAGAGGCTAGAAACAAAAGAGAAAAAGATGATAGAACAGCTGCAGAAGGATGATGATGAAGGCTGCTGGAGAATGAGCATATTAAAGCTTGTGTTGAAAAGAAAAGAAATTTCATGTGTTGAACAAAAGACACAAGAAAAGAGAGGGAAGGAGAAAAGGAGGACCAGAGCCTCATTGTATTTGCTCTTTAATTAAACTACTCCATTATTAAACTAGAATGTGGAGCAGAAATTATTCCTTCAGAAAGCCTCCCAAAATCTTTATAACCATAGGATCATTTAGGTTGGTAGAAGACCTTTAAGATCATTGAGTCCAACCATAAATGTCACTGCTTATCTTATCTGAAGTAGTTTTACATATATCAACACCAATTCAAGAGTTACATAATGGCTCAAGCTCATTCCTCTCCCAAACAGTGGCCAAATACTTATCATTTCCTTCATAGAGCAAGAACAGCAAGAAATTTTACAAGGGCATAAATATAACTGGCTTGCTGATAATGGGCCAATTCAAGTAGCTGTCCTTGTTCCGTACAGCAGGTTTGTCATTCTACAGTTTTAATAACCTGATGTTTGAAAGGAAAAATAATTTTGTTTGCTATTAAAGAAAATACCCAGGTAATTATGAGGCACTAATCAGATGGTCTATTTTAAATATGCAACTAGCTCATAATGACATCATTATTTCACAGTATACATTACCATTTCCCTTTTTCTGGGATAAAAGAAAATCTCCACAAATTTTGTTTTTATTCTGTGAACAGTCATGTATAAAAAAAACCTACTGAAGTGAGTGGTGATCATTTGGTTTTGCTTCTAATTAACAGAGACCAGCTGCTAATGGTGAGTCTGTGACCCCAAAAATACCTCTAACTTGGATATCTTGGAAGCTCACATGCGTCTTTAATACACAACATATATTAAACCTCAGAAAAAAATTACTGCCTTTACTCAGTAAGACTCACTGGAGAAATTTTGAAAGCTTCCTTTGCATTGCTGAATATTTTCAAAAGGGCACAAAAATTAGTGATTTGTCTTTTTCACATACATTGATTTGTGTACATAAGGTCATACCTGTTCTGAAATGCTCTGTTAAATTGTGTTTACACAGCCTAGAGGTTTGTCTGGTGTTTACACAGAGATACAGGTAGAAAAGGCTTGGTTTAACAACTTAATTTTCAATCCACTCTGTATCAGTATTTCATCACCAAATTATTTTAACAGTACACATTTACTAGAGCAACTTTCACCAGCATCAAAAACTTCCCAAGTTAGTAAACCTCTCTGAGCAAACTCTCCTGGCCTCTTTGGAACATTCATGCAGCTCTGGATCTGCCACAGCATTCTCCTTGCATCCAGCCTGTGCCAGGGACTGACAGCCCTGACAATGTAGGACCTTTTCCTCAAGTCCAATCTGAACTCACTCTCATCTGTTCCTCCGTGTCCTCCTACACAGTTAAAAGAGTGGTGAGGACCTTACTGGGAGCTTACAACTGACACAATCTTTTTCTGAAGGAGTTTGAACACAGTGGCTGGCAGTAAAGAGTGACAGCTTATTCCCTTCAGCTCCCACAAAGTGACAATAATATCCTCCTCAATTTTGCCATGATCAGCAACAGGCAAAAACATCATAGGGATGGATATTTTAACATGATTTTCCTGTTTTCTGAAATATCTGGAAACCATTTTCCTAGACCTTTTTACTGTTTTTCTCAACTCCATCCTGTAGACAGCGGGGATTGTTTTCAAGTAGGTAAACTCTACAGGTGAATGTCCCCAATAATTACACCACAGTCTCTCCTGCTTGAAACAATTTCTATTTATAGCCTTCAAGCATACAATTCTGTCTTATTTTTAAAGGAGTCTTTTAAAGAAAAATTTTCCCATGCTGAGCTAATGTTAAATACACAAATGGTGATGTATTTCACTATAGACTGACAAGACTGGTACCTCTTCCTGCTTTATCCACAATACTTCATGTAAGCTCCCAGATTCCAAAAAAGCATCTTGTCCTATTGGAGAATGCTTCTCTCTCTTCTGCTTAACTGATGCAGTAATTTTTCTAATTGTGATCTACATGAGTTGCCTAGCAAACAAATGCTAAACAAATCCAGCAGGCATTTGACCATATATAACCTCAATAGGCTGGGTTAAAAATATAAAGGTCTTAATTTTATTCTCAGAAAGACTGCAAAAATGAAAACTGGTTAAAAAAAAATAAATAAAAGAAGTAAAAAAGCAAAAAAGTAAGCTTCACAGTTTACACTGTCCTTTACCAGACCAATACAGCTGCAATTTGACATCCATGTGTCTGACTTCAGAACTGGTGTTGGTTCATAACCAATACAAGAGCCAAGGATGTCAATGCCCATAAAACTGTGGAGAGGATTCAGTTAGTATCTACTCTAAAACTGTACAAAAACCACTTGTACAATTTTGAGTTAAATTATCTTTTCCCTTGACCCTGCAAGAATAGACACAGAAAGGCAAACTTAGCTCTGACTGATACAATCCAGGATTTCACAAATAAACTGATATTATTACAATGAAAAAATGGGAAACACTAAACGAACTATAAATATGTCCTCTTTCATAAGATAAGGAAGCTTTTTGCTAGAACTAATATTTGTTTTGACTTCTTAAATGAATCTAAATAGTATTTTCATTGTTCTTTCACAGCTCTTTCAGAAGGAGCAACTGCTCTGACAACCCAAGGACCAAAGGCTCCACAGCCACTGACAGGAAAGTGCCCTTTCCCCCTCTTGCCATTTGTCAGCCTTACAGGCAAAAGCTGAGAGAGAAGCACAGACTGGAATGATTACATAGAAAGTTTAGGGCTAATTAAATACATTACTCAGCATCAGTAGTATTTAAAACCTATGGAGAAAATTAATAGCTGCCATCAGAAAGTTTCTAAGGGAGATAGATTACAGAAAAGTGTTACAGCATGAGGAATACAAGATTTCACTTGAAGCAGCCTCCACAAGACATAAAAAAACCCCCAAAACACCAAAAACAAACAAAAAAACCCACACTGAAAACTTCATGAGCATATTTTTGCAATATGTGTGAATAAAACATATATAAATATATGGTTTGATTGTAGAAACCCAGATAATTCTTCTGGACATCAGTTTTCAACAGTGGCTGCAGTACTCAAATCACCCAACATGAGACAAATAAATCAATTCAGTGCATTTGCAGTTGTCTCTATCAACCATTTTTGTAAGGGAAAATCAGAATTGCAGTACAGACAAGATGGTGAGTAGGCACATCAATCTAATTACAAGTAGATGAAAAATAATTAATCTGAATATAAATTCCTCCCTTCCTAATGGACTATATGATTTCATATGACAGGATCACATAGGATTGTAAGACACTGCTTTTACTAAAACTGGAGCAATTTGGAGTTTACTCTTTTCTCATGCCATATAAGTGAGACAAGCAGAGGCTCTAAATTAAAAAAAAAAAACCAAAAAAAACCAAAAAAAAAAACCTCCATAACCAGAATATTCAGCTAAGCATTGAATTTACATGAATCTCTATCCGTCTTATATTCCATCCCCACATAGTCAAATGTTAAAGGAAACTGCAGCATATAGGAATAAGATGCTGACCATCTGCCACCTTAACCATAATTCACAGATATGGATAAACTCTTCTCCATAGGTTTTCTAGCTTTCCTATGGCTGCCAGTGTTTAAGTTGTCAGGACAAACACAAAGCCCTTTCTTAAAACATTGTTACAGTTTTGCTATCCACTGAATGCTCACCTATTTCGATCCATTTCTCATTACTTCCTATTTTCCATACTTACTGTGCTGCAAATTAGTGTCCTCTGAGACATTCTCCAAGATGCAGACACTAAAAACACCACAGGTGATCTGTGCAATGAAGTTCTTGTCTTGCTCATGCTCTCCCACATCCCCCATAACATCCTCTCCCTTTCTATAGCTCCATACCAGTCAGGAATTCACACCCTGGGCCTTCTTTGCTCATTGTTAAAATGACAAGCACCTATCTAAACAGAGAGCATGAAACACGATCCACGTGTTTTCCAACTGAAATCCAACCAAAAGAAAAAAAAAAGAGAAAAAAAAAGACACTTCAGGCTGACTTTTGAAATTATATGTTCAAATATTTTCTTAGTATGGAAAGAGTAAGCTCTGCTCCTTCAGTCAGAAAAGTCCCTGCAAAGGCACTGCAAAGATAAGGAACATGGGGAATTTGGCTTCCATATTTGCTGTCATCGTTTCCATGGCACACAAGTACCACAAATCAGATGCTCAAGGAGTAAAGTTTAATTCATAATTCATGCAACTAGGTCAGCGTTATTCCAGGATTAATGAGCTGCAGCACAATCATAAACAAGCAAGACAAGGACCAACATTGCTTGATATTGTAATAGAATCTGTGTTTGGGGTTTTTGACGTTTTGGGGAGACTTGTTGGTTTGTTCAGGGTTTTTTCTTTTCTTTGTTTTTCAAATGCAAAAATCTCTGAGATTTAAAAGTCTAAGAAGCAGCTTCAATATATAATTAATAATCCACTCAACTTCAGTATCTGCCTCCATATCAGCAGAAATGCAGTAACATTGTACTTATTGCCACTTACTCCATGGAAAAGAAACCTAACAATTAAACATATGTAATTTCTTAAATCAAACTCACATTTTAAAGATTTTGAACTAAGTCTAAATACAAGCAAAATGTGACAGCATAAATATCCCTTCAGTTTACAGGGCTCTATTGAAACTTATCGGTCTTGTCAATATTAGAATGTTGTATTCTAGCCAGCCTTGAAATTAATACTTGAGACATTCTAGCGCTGTTTTTAACTCCAAAGTAGAGGAGAAAAAGCACTACAAAAATCATGTGTGTTGACATTATGAGTCATCTATGTATGTTCTTTAAAGTAAGTACCAGTATTATTTTGAGGCACGTAAGTTTAAAGGGAGTATTAGAAATCACATTTCAAAGATTAAGAATATAACTGTGGCTTAACACTTAACAACTGAAGATTCAAATCCAGCCTCAGGCCTAGACTGGGTCCAAAGATCTATTTTGTTCTCTACACACAAACAGCCTGGCACTATTAGGAAAATGCTGGGCCTCTATAGCTCCATTTTCCACACGGACTATCATTAGAGATGAAAGGAGCCCCAGGCTACAGGCTGTAAAGGAGGATGGGATGTGCTCCCTGAAATATGTACTGAGGCATGCTGGAGTTGACAGAACACAAAACTATAGGATGCAGATGACAAATGCACATAAGTATATTGGAAGGGCATTCAACATACTTAATGCCAAATCAATAATGTCCCCAGAGGGGACTAACAAAGCCAAAGCACACAAAATCAGGTCTGAGGAAGGACATGCCAGGGAACAGCAGGTGCCCATTAGTCAGCTGCACTTTTCTGCAATGGGTGCTTTTGCAAGAGCAATTGCTCAATTCAAGTACCTGGCTAAGAACAAGCAGCTTGCAGGTGGTCCTCACAGAGACACCGAGGACCGCGTGTTCCCCACCTCCCACAGCTGTGCAAGCAGGATCCTCATGACAGTGGTCCAAAGAGCAACTGTAAACCCAATCTCCATCTCCTTAATGAATGCACACCCTGCATCATAATGTGTCATCCACAAGAAACAGAGAGATAGTGTCCTAATGAACCCATCTTCTCAGATTAATCTCTGAATCAGTGTTGATACAGTAGGCCACGACTATGGAATGCCTATTAAAACAGAAAAATATTTATCCAATTCAGCATTCAGTTCTGGGTGTGCTCTCTGTAAATTTGAAATCTTCCATTGAAGCAATATGATTATGAAAATAGTGAAATATGTTAACATTATCCATATATATGAGTGTGCCAATGTGAAAAAAAATAACTATAATGGAACAAGGCTACCAAATGGAGTCTGAAAACTTCAGTGTTTCTTCTCCATTTCTAAACAAGGCTAACAGTGTAAATATATAATGATAAACACACAGAGAAGCAAGAATTACAGTCTATTACAGGCTGAGGCAGTGAAAAACAAGAAAATCAAAAAGCAGCATAAAAATCAGAGTAAATTCTTATTTACAACATGATGTGCTATGACTTTTAAGCAAGGAAACACAAACCTTTCTCTCTTATTTTCAGACTTCATACAAATCTCTGCATTTTCCATTACAAAGACCACCACATGCAGTAAATAAAACACAGTGAATTGGGGGGGTGGAGGTTGAGGGTGTCACAACAGAGACCCCCTTTCTAAAGGGGCACAACCACATTTCTATGTAAGCTACAAGAAAAATGACAGCCAGATCTTCTCCATTTATAAACAAAATTAATTGCCTTGAAGGANGGGTAGCTTTCCATTGCAACTTGGGCATATAATTTCAAACTAGAATTTCAAACTAGATGGCCAAAACCAAGTGAATACACATGAAAACAAACACTTTGCTTGATGAAATCTCGCAACAGCACTAAAAGACTGGAGTACAAAGTCATTTGTGAACCAAATGGTTCAAACAAAAAAATGCACCTCAATACACCACAAAGCAAGTTACTAATTCACTGCAGTAGAATAGCAATTTGAATCTTGGAGCACGTTTCCTTTTGCTTTTGTTTACTTTGGAGTTGAATGATTTTTAACTACATATACAGGATACAAAATAATCACGGGGTTTCTGTGTACATTGCATATGTGTAAAGAAGCATTTGAAAATTATATGAAGACTGGGAATGATTAGAAGCCTTATGCCACAGAAATGTTGCATAGGCATGAAGAATGTATAGCATTACTCTTGAATTATTAAGGGTCAGAAGGTCAGCCCACGTATTCAGACCTTTCCTCTAAAGAAGGTTACCACAGTGACCTCCTCAGAACTGCCCGCACCCTGATGTATTTTTGCCCATCTCTGCTCCAGGTTTTCCGCGTAGTTTGAATTCCACAGATGGTCCCCATCGCCCCTGAAGAAATGCTCTTTCCAGATGAATTCCCCAGAACAGAACTTCATTTCTTTGACAGCAGAGGGATATTTTCCAGAAATTCATGATTCCCAAAAGCACAACAATTGGGTAATATTTAGTCATTCCATCATCTTAGAAAATATGGTAGAAATATAAAAAAATTTCAGAAGGTGCTGACACTCCAATGAATGCTGGAAAGTCTCTGACCAGCATTCAATAACTTTACATTCAAGGATTTGTGAGTCGCTTCTCATAATTTCAATACAAATAGTGTGCTTGCAGTAAAGCCTATGCTAATTTTGTGCCTCTGAAGTTTTAGTCAGGGATTTTAAACACGGTATTCTAATGTCCTTTGTTAAACATACAGAACAGTCAATAGTTCAATACTCCAGTCTCTCCCTTCTCTTACTATTTCATTTGTTGATGTTAATGATTTGCTAAGTTGATTTCCCCGTCAACCACAGTCTCTGTGTTTCTCAGAGTTCCTTAAAGATTACTTCAGTAACAAAAGACATTATGACACAAAGATAAAAGCGAAGATATCCTAGTATGTAATTTTCCAGCTGAAGGGCCACGCCTCAACACACACAGCTGTGCCCATAAACTCTCTTCATGGCACAGAAGTTTCTCAATGCATGCACATGCACTTCTCAGCAAAATAACCCACACTTATCACAGAACATTTGCATTCAGATTCTGTGTTTAGCAACCCTTTCCCAGGATTTCTGCTTGCATCTCTGATGAGATACTGTAATTCCTCCATTCTATATCCATTCCACAGAAGGAGCAAAATACAGACTTCTTCCTTAAAAGAAATTCAGTATAATTAATAACAGAATCATTATGATAAAGAAGAAACTTGTCTGTATGCAGAGAGGATGCTCATCTTTCATACACGCTAAGTGGACTTACTGAATATGTTTCTCAGGAAAGAGACAACCCAAGATAATACAGAAATGTATATAAAGAATATCCTTAATTTCCTATATTAGTATAATACTTTAAAGGGAAGTCATCAAGGAGAGGTAAGCATAAATAGAATCTGAAAAATGGAAGTACTGATTTAATAATTTATTTTTAATCTCCTTTGCATTTATACTTCACTGACCTTAAAAAAAAAAAAATCTCATTTTCACTGCCTGCTGTAACCACTGCAACAAACATTAACTCTAAAACAAGCTAAAACAGGATTTAAAAGTAGTGAAATAGCTTGCTAAACATACCTTAGGTGAGTGGTAAAATGACTTCACCTAAATGCTCTTTGATTCAAAATTAAGTTGCTGACTAAAAAATTTCCATGAGGAAGGTTTCTTCCACTTGGGGCTCAGATTTTTAAAGGCTGCTAGCTCACTGCCCCTAAGCTTTTCCAGGAGCTTCACAGATGAGTATCATCCTCTGTCTTGAAATAAGATTCTGTTGAACAACTAAAAAAACAATAATTAATACAGTAAGCTGGCATCTGCTGAGATTTTTAAATGAGCCATGGTGAGCTCCTGCTCCTTGGCAGCACCTTTGCAAAGTGCTCCTCACCTGGGTGAAAACTCCAAATGCTTTACCTGGTAGAGGCTGCAGGATGGGGGTCTGCAAAGCATTAACTGAAAGGAGCCCAACAAAAAGTCCTTCAACACCAGTGGGGGCTGGTATAAATCTGCATGGTAACTCCCACAGTATTATCTAATAAGATAAGATGGGATGAGTTCAGGCTTTTCTCTAATTCTAAATCTAAGTTTTCTGTTAAAGACTTAGCTGCTGAAAATTAAGATGGTAACTGTTCAACACTTTGCTCATAGACTGAAATTCAAGTTGCCTCAGAGCCAGTGCATCACTCTCTTTTTGACCCACCAAATCAAATTTTAAAGGGTAAATCACTTTTAACTGAATGTTTTACTTGAAAATATATTAGAATTATTATTAATCTTGAATCTTTAAATGAGATGGAATGCTCTCATTTTGTTATACCACTCCTAATGTTTACAGACTTTTTAGTTTTACCTTTTCCAGCAATTTTGGCAATGCAGACAGACAAATGATTTTTCTTAGTTTTCCCTGCTTCCATTGTAGCTGACTCAGGCTTGGTTTCAAACGTCTGCAAAATATATTTGATGTCTGGACTACTAATCCACAGAGGTTTCTTTTTCAACTTGTTTCCTTGGAAGGTGATGGAATCAATTCTATTACTGTTATTTTCAGAAAAAAAAAAAAAATCATAGAAGTTCAAACACTACTGTTTTGTTTTAAATAGAGCCAGCCTTTGAAATTCAACTACCTGCCAGTGGTCTAAAATGCCTTTTCAAGCAGTTCACATAACATAGCAAGTAATAAACATAAGGCAAAACTTTAGCAAGTATGAAAAGATTGGAAAACACCCACATAGCATTACAGCCTGTTTCGACCTACACATACAATATAAATCAAGCATAAGGTAACAGTAGCTTAACTAATTCTATTAATCTCTATGAGTAAGCGTTTCATTTGGCCATTTTCACATCCTGTAATTATTCCAGAGGAAACGCAGGTTAAAGGTTCAACTAGCACTTAAAATGTCTCCTAAAACATAATTATATATACAAGACTTAGCCTGTGGGTAAAACTAGGAAACCTACAACACAAAGCATTTATTTTTTCCCAAACAAACTGTTGAGTCCGAATATAACAATAACATTTTTTATCCTTATAATACTTGGTTCTATGTATCTCAAAAGGAAAAGCTATCTGCAAGCTGCACAATTTGGGCCATAAAGCCTTTGTATTCACCTATAATAAATGGTTAAAACCAGTTTATGAACCCCCTCTTCCAGTTCACTCAAAGGAACAATCACAAAAGCACAGTCACTGGTCAGGCAATTGACAAAGAAGTTGTCAATTGTTCCATGTTCTGTAGGGGATCACTGCAATGGCTTCAAGGGCAGCCCTGTTTGTTTAATCGTAAAATATGGTTTCCAAGAACAAAAAATGCCTATTTGGTTTTTTGCTTTTGAAACAGAAACTGATTTCCAAAGATGGAAAGGGAGCCCACAAACTGAGCATGCTGTGATGTACCAGTTTATCTAAACTGCTCTTGGGGAAGAAAAACAAAACATATCAAACAAAAAAACAAAAAACCTAGACAAAACAACGGCAGCAGCTTAAAAAAAACAAACAAACAAACAAAAAAAAAAAACCAAAAAAAAAAAACAAACCCCAAAACCAAAAAAACCAAAAACCACAACCACCAAAACAATGAAACAAAACAAAACAAACAATTCCATAAATTTAAATTACTGGGCATGCAATAGGAAAAGTCTGAGAAGAGGTGAGCATTCCAAACAGGATGGAATTCAAGTCAAATAGATAAAATACTTAAGGAGAATCCTGCAAGCTCTATTTACAGGGCTCATTATTCTCCTTCTTCTTATGAAATATGCATAGTAAGTGCTATAAGCAGAATCTATTAATTTGAAACAAAGAGAGTTAATTGTATCAATTTTCTGTTGGCAATTTATAAAGCACATAAATAAAAGGCTATTTGCCATTTTAAAGAAGGTTCTGATTCTACTCAGCTATGGTCTCTTGATTTTTGGATGTGAAAGCATCAACACAAGGTGCTCATAATGAAGGCTGTAAGCACCAGTTCAAAGTCTCTGTTCTGGAAAATATCATCTTCTCTACATATTTCAAGAGGTACAGTTAATGGAACCTGGCAAGTAAGTTCCAAGGCTTAAGTTTAAATTTATTTTTTTTAAATCAACATGAAAAGCTCATGAAAAGAATATTAATGATAAAAATTCCCTAAGTTCTCAAATTAGTAAATACTAGAATTAAGGCTGCTCATGAAGCATGAATTTAAACCTCGTATATCTTCATTGCAATGGCTTTTCCCAATATTAAAAAGCAAGCCATCTATGCAACCAAGGGGAAAAAAAGAGACAAACCAAAATACCCCAACCTAAACAGCAATGCTCCTGTGACCTGCTTCAGATGTTGCCAAAAAACTACTAAATTACTGTAGCACTTCATATAAAAAGATTGTATAAAAACATGAAAATGGGAGTTTCAAAAGATAATACATAGCTTCTGTAGTGTCAAGCTGGAACTTAAATATGAAGCAAAATGACCATATTATATACTGAGAAAGAATTTTGGTTTACATATTTTTCCATTATTTATTTTTAGAAACATTCCACAGTTTTACTATAGAACCCCAAAACCACCCTAACTGTTTTGACATATTTTTAGTTCTTTCAATGTTTTCCTTTCCTTGGCAATTTTTCTTCAGACATGTATTAACATCTCACTCACCAACCCAGACAGCTAGTGGATTAGTGCAGGTATCTGCCAAAGGTGGCAAGCACCAAAGCAGAGGCAACAGAACAAAGCCCAGTTTTATGTTTTAGACACACTTCCTAAATGTTTTAACCTTCCAACATCCAGACATACAACAAGAACAGGGAGCACCATGAAAGGATTCCCCAAGTATTTTCTACGAAGTAAAGCATAAAACTGTGTATTCAGTAAGATACCTCTTTGCCACTAAACCTAATTTTCTGGTTGTTCCTCACTTAATCCAGTTAATATTGATGACATCTAGGGAATGAAGAGGGAATGGAAATGCCAAAATGTTCTTTCTCCAGTTCCAGTGTGAGGAACCAGCAGATAACTCCAAGGTCTCCCTGACCTGCCAGCACTATGGGGCAATCTTTACATAAGGACTAAGTGTTCTCACACAGCTCCTGCTGCGTACAAGGTTCTGATCTTTTTGCCAACACTTAGCACTCAAATGTGCTTGTCCTACTTCTCTTTTGCAAAAAAAAAGTATTCATGTATAATGTAATCCCAGCACAACAAAGGATCCTGTCCCAAACCTAGGTCAGTTTTCTTGGCCCATTTCCCTTCCTTCTTCCTTGCTCAATATCAATCTCTGGAGCAGTCTTCCCTGAGAAGCCATGGATGCCCCACCCGTGGAATGTTCGAGGCCAGGCTGGATTGGGCTCTGAGCAATCAGGTCTAGTGGAAGGTGTCCTGTCTGTGCCTGGGACATTGGATCTCAATGTGCTCTAATGTTCCTTCCAACCCAAACTATTCTATGATTCAATGCCCTTAGTGACCCTCTAGATTGGAAATGGGAATCAACTCCCTGCATTAATAATGCTTTCATTTTGATGGTAAAATTGGCGAAAGAGCTGAGCTTCAACATTTTGCTTGCTGGCAAGAGTCAAGTTCCCTTGGTTTACAGTAGGAGCACCAAGAGCAGCTTAGTTTGAAACAGCATATTTGCCAAAGGTTCAAGATTTCCCTTCTTTTTCTATTCCAGTACCAGTGAATTGCTGCATTTACAGAGAACCACATTACTGCTACTGAACACTGATGAGTCCACTGCAAGCATTCACTGTCTGTTTTTTCCTCTGTTAGTGCAAGAGGAACTCCTGAGTCATACTGAAAGTTTGCAGGGTAAGAGCTGAAGTCAGTGCAGATAATGCGAATTATTCAAGCCTTCAAAAAATGGCTCTTCTCAAACTTCAGTTACTTGATGCATCCAAAGATAGGATTTTTTTTTTTTTAAGAGAAAGGTACATGGCAAAAAAATTCAAGATATTTATATGAAATCAGAGTGGATTCAGACATCTCTAGAAATGGACTTTATTCAGCATGCAAAGATTTTATAAATTGCATGCTACTTTTTCTTAAAGCATAAGGCATCTACAAAATTTGCCTAAGAATAGTGTTCAGTTGATACATATGTATATCAGAAGTATGCTGATACTTAAAACAGAGGAAAAGACAGTCAATCAGAAAGAAACATTAATCAAAACAAAAACAGTATAAGAATGCATTCATTGTCATATACAAATTTTTCTTTTTGTTGAAGGAAAGTATGACAGCATGCACCTGTTGTTTACAACCTTACAACATTGCTAATGAAAATGTGCCAATGCAAACCAACTCATGAACTCTCCACACTGCTGAGTAGAAAGAAACCAAGGCCCTGATTCAGCAAACACCTACTTTTGCTGGAACAGGTTACCCACCTTGAAAGTTCAAAGGAATGTCTCGCCCAAAATGAGCTGTCAGCCTACAATAACATTTCAACACTTCGGGCTAAAACAGGAACCTAGGAAAAAGTCACAGCAACACTGGATACTCTGTGAAGAAGTGTGATGTATACTTCCAGTCGGGGAATAAAGTTGCTTGTTATTTTTGTCACAGATGGTCTGTCATGGCTCAGTCCCTGCCCACTAGAGCAGCTATTGGCCATGGGGTTGCAACAGCTGCGGTTAAAGGGCGGAGTTAGAACTGATGGCTGTTCATTTCTGGAAGACCCTTGGTGCTGCTGATGGTGAGGCATGGTATACTCTGTAAGTCACAAGGTACTGCAGCTGCTCTGTACAATGGTCCTACCTAGCATGACAAGTGCTAATCAGCACATGTTTATAATCCCTTATCCAATAGGTCCTGTAATTATCTTCCTCAAGAACACTACTGTCACAGCTAGCACTTGACCTATTTCTGTAAGATGAAACACAGAAAATAACTGGGAATTCGCTATACACCTTTCAATTCCCATTACTGACAGGAAAGAAAGTATGCAAATAATTAAACATTTCCACTAATTATTAGTGTTTTGGAATAATAATTTTTTCTCCTAGAAGATCAAAACCTCAAACTCTGTTCTATGGTCTTCATCAAAACACAATTCCAAGACAGGAAGAAAATCTCCAGCTCTTGTCACCACAGTTCCATTTGACCTAGGAGTGGGTGCAACACAGCCCTGGCCTTCTGCAGCCAGCCTGCAGACATGCCAGGGCTGTGTCCCCCCTACTCCTGCAGCCACAACATCACATTTCCCTATAGCACCCCAAGCTACTTTAGCCACTCCTGATACAAAGCTGAGAATGTCTCTGGGCTCTAGAGCTTAGTTAAATATTAGCGTTTTCAAAATCCATCAGGTTGAGAAGGGAAACAGAAACTTGCTAGATCTGCTCTCCTCTGCTTATGCTAAATGCCCTGATCACTAGGAAGATATTTAGAAACTTAAAACATATCGGTGTTTTCCAGATTTCTTCTGTACAACTTGCAATTATAAAAACAGATTCCATGAGAGGATTTTATTTATTCCATAAAAGCAAGTATCTGGTGTCTTCTTAGATTTCATTTTTCAGAAGAGACCTGCTCTGCTCTGTAATTTTGTCCTTTACAGAATACTTAAATATGTATGGCTTGATTTACTGAGCACTTTCCAGTTAAACTGTTACCTCACTGTACAGATATACAAACCCCATCCATCTAAGCCTGCAATCTTTTATTATACTTGTGAAACTCCACTATGAAAAAATCAGGCCGACAGTTACAGGGACAGGCAGCAGAGCTACAGCAAGCACACCACACTGAAAAGGGCTTTTTTAAGAAACAGAACTGAAGAAATTATGATGGCACTGACAATAAATAGCAATTAATAGCTATTAAGCAGTAAACCTAGGTCTGAAGAAGGTGGTTTACAACAGGCAAAAACATATGACTGTCAGGCTGAAGTGCTCAGTGTTTGAGAACAACTTGTTTCGGTTTGGCCACTTCTCAACAAGTACATATAGAAAATTTCAGCTCCACGAACACAGAATCAATGTATTCCAGTTTTAATAATTCCTCATGCTTCACAAATTAATTTTTGTTTCCTTCCATTGTGCAAATGCACAGAGAAACTGCCTCATATGCCTGTAAATAAAGACAAATACATAATTAATTTTTTAAACCTTGATTTCCCCCTGTCTTCCTTTGTCAATGTTGCAAAATGAAATTTGTGTACTTCAGCTAAAATATTCATAATACCCTCCAGAACATATCAATGCATTGAGCACACTAGATATCAAGCAAATAAATCAAAGGCATCCTTTTTTTTAACTTCAACAGTTAGTATTTCTGGATAAGAAAGCATCTCCTATGGTAGGCAAAAGGATCATTCTGCTGTTGCTATTAACTCACTCTCTGGTTGTAGCTTCCAGATACCACATCTTATGATTTTAAATGATTCTTAGCAAGTTATTTTATTATTAATTTGACATTTACACTGGTGCCATTAGTATTCATTTTCAGTTCTCATTCTGAAGAGCAAGAATTTTAATCTAATCATAACATTACTAAATAGCAGACAAATACCAATTATCAAATCAACTATTATTTTAAAGTTATTGAAAGAGTAGTCATTTGTATAACTGGGCCTTGCAACTCAAGAGGATAGTGATTATTGTGCATTATGTAAGTGGTATGTTTTCTATGTATTTTTCATCTTTATAAGAATTAGTTTTCTCTAAAGACAGGAGGCTAAATAGCTCAATTTGAAAATTTTGGCTTCACTCTTTTTACTCACCTGGGTGAATAAATCCTTGTCCCACAGGGAACAGAACCATTTTATTTCCTTATTATCAACTTCCTCTGAGATACAGAAAGTCTTCTTTAAAATATTGCCAGGTACTAAAAACAGATTTAGCTTTTCCTTAAAACAGGAAGATTTGTAGTAGGGGATGAGCTCCCCATTATCCATCTGTTTCCAGTTGGTTTTATTCATATTACCAAACTTTCCAGATGTCATGCTCTTCATCCTTTGTCCCTCTGGAACAATAAACTATGTTCCTTTTACAACCTCTTTATATCTACCCTCATATTTAAACATTATAAATAATCTTGAAATAAGACGTGTGTTAAATTCTTATTTTCTGTGGAGATTTCCAAGACCAGCATTCACCAATTCCCTCTCATGAACTACCAGAAAGAAAGAAAAGGATCAAGTGTGCTTCTTGGTTCAGGGATTTGGGCACTGGGGAGCAGCAGCATGGGGTTAAGTCAGCTGGAAATAAAACTAGAGTTAGTTCTGCCTCCAGTGAGCCATTTATACATATGGAAAGGAGGAGAAGCAAAGAAGAAAACAAATGCCAGACCTGCAGGTGTGCTAACAAATTAAAACTGGAGCAGGAAAAGAAAAAATCTGCTCTAGTCTTTCAGTCCCTTGCCTCACCTCAGCACTGTGTACAGAGAATTCAGGCAATAGAGCTATGTAGACTCCATCAATCAGAAGGCTAAATATGATGATTTATTAAGATGTATATGATGAGTAAAGCAAGCAGCAAGCATACACACAGGCAAGCAGGCAGGCAGAGCAGCGGTGCAGACAGAGCAGACAGCAGCAATGTCTGTCTGTCCAAAAACATCCAAGGTACCTTGATAAGACACTGAACATGCTAACTTCTGTAAACATCACTATGTTATGGATAATTCTCCCCAAGTTCTCAAAACATCCCAGAGCCAACTCTGGCTTATGTGGCAACACAGCACTCCCTGTGATGTAACATTTCTTCTAAGGGGAACCACACACGGTCAGTGTTACCGTAATCAGGCAGTGAATATCTGCACAGGCTGGCATGATTCTGCTGCTGCCCCTGAGCAGTGCCAGCTGTCACCTTGAACAAGAGTCTCCAGGTTACTAAAAGCTGGAGAAAGGAAAAGAACTGGCTCCTCCCTTGAGCACAAGCAGTAACTCAGAAACAGACATTGCCTGCCACTATAAAGTGTTTAAAAGTTTTCAAAGCTACATGGTACTGTCTTCTGGTTTCTTAGAAAAGCGTTGAAGATAAGGTCATTAAAATAAATAATTTGTGCTTCTTTAATTTCATGACTTCTCTCTGTATGAGTTACCATAATGAAAAGAGAGTACTTGTAATGTGCTCTGCATCAAAAAAGTCAGAATCATAAAAAGTCTTCTCAAATCTCCAAATAGTACTTTATCTCTGTACGTGTTCCTCTTGGAATTTTCCATATCTAGCAAAAATGCTGTTCTTTCCTTTATGTACAACAAGTATTTTTATGTTGTGCTACCAGGTTCCTTCAAACTAAGAAGAGGAAGAAACTGACTCATGCTGCTGAGGCATCAGTATTTTAACACGCTGGATAGAACTTTCCACAAAAACTGAACATACTTTTAAATTAGAATTTTATTTTTTTTTAGTATAGAGGAAACATAAGCCATGATGTTGCCATGAAAAGGCTCATGTTGTAAACATGCTTTCCAAAATTAAAAAATGCTCTAAAAGAAACAAGCTTCTGTGCTTTGTATCCACAAAATGGAACAGTGTACTTTTATGATGGCAATGAAATTGTTTTCCTGAGAAAAAGACCAAGTGGAATGGAAAGATTGTCACATCCAAAACTTGTGCTCATCATGGATATATACTCTGAAGTAGAGCAGAACAATCTTGCAGATAACAAAGAAGAAGTCAGGTAGCACTGCATACTTGGAGCAGGGAAGTAAGAAGGATCTTGAGATGCAATTTAATCACTGAAAGACAATACAACACTCAAACACAAACTCAAAAATTCAGGAAGATCTTGTGAAACAGAGGACTCTACAGAAATATCCTGGCAGATCAAGTCTTGATCTTTGGAGTTTACTCTGCTTTACAAACCACTTACAAACCTAAAAACACCTCTAGAAAAAACTGATGTCAAGTATACTCTGTGGACAGATTGTCCTAATGTTTCTTTTTTTATGATTACATCTCCAACCCCAGACCAAGAATTTAGCCATTTTGGTTTACTAGAAGAAAGATGCTAGTTCTTCCTTTAAAAGCTGCTTAGTAACTGAAGTCCCCCTGAGCAAGTACCTTGCCTAAGGCAGTAAACCTAAAACCCATTACAACAAACTGATACTGGCAATCCACAGCAGGCTTGGGATCTGAGAGTCTGAGCCACAACTCCTACATCACTTCAAAAGGCAGTTTGCATTTTGGTATGATCATCTCTCAATATTTGGAGAAACATACTTGATCAGAAAGACTTCTCAAAAGACCCTGCCATCCCACAAAGCTTTTGCCTCTCCGTGCAATTCCATTTTCTCCTGAGAGTTCCCCAACAACCACCTACTCAGTTAGGGGAGAGGGGTGGTGGGGAAATAGACTTTTATAATCCAATCAAAACTCACAGTTTTGGCAGGTCCTGAGCTTTTGTCATGTGGACAAACCCCCCACAGCTGGCTCTGCAAGGGCTCAAGTTGGATTTCTTACAGTTTAAGAGCTGTCCTACAACAATCCTGCACTGGAGTGAATTATCTTGAGCTGGTTTTTCTTCTTGCATATTTTTCCCCAACACTTCTTGTTAAGTTAAATGTGTGGCATACAGATACACTATCACTCCCATATACACAGTATGCTGGGTACACCTACAGTATACATTCATATACAGCATGCGTACAGTAACTATTTGCCACACAGACTGCATGAGTGCATCTAGAGGAGTTTTTCCCCATCCCAGTAACTTCTGCTCGATTTGTTGCAGCAATAGCAGGTCAGATGATGAACGCCCCATTTACAGGAGGTAAAGACAGCAAAGGCAGCTCTCAGTCTTCCTTACAACTCACGGAATGAGAGTTTTCCCTCATTAGCAACTAGAGCTCTCTGAACCAGTGCATGCTTGCTTTGGGTTGGGGGGAAAAGTGGGCATGACAAGAAGACCAGAAAGCAGCTGTTAACACAAAGGACAGCCCTGAAGTCAATGCAGAGCATCGTAACTCCATTCTACACCTGCTAAACCTTTTCCCTGAACCTGATTAGAAGCAGTGCTCGCCCAGCCAAGGAGGGAGTTAGAGGGTCTCTGCCGTGCACTCGCACCACAGGGAGCTGTGCCAGAGCAGCCCTGTGCTGGAGTGTTTTACACAGCCTCTCCCTCTGAGCCACTCACTTGACAGGTCAGCGCCGTGGCAAGGCCTGCAGCTTCCACAGAGGCAGGGTGAAGCAGCCACAGCTGTACCAGCTGCACGTTTAATGCCGAGCACAGGCTCCCGGCAGCTTAAATAATATGAGTTCAGTGCAGCAGGCAAGATTACACATTAACAACCACGAACAAAACAGGAGCAATTAGGGAACAGCTAGGGAGTGCTCAAATGTGTAACCAGATACTCTTGCAGCCAATACATATCAATACAGCATATAAAAACATGCTCAAGGACCACAGCTCTCTCCCTCTGAGTGTTGCAGTTGGGTGGTCTTGCAATGAAAAGGACGTGTTAAATCACATCGTGTCCACCCATGAAAGAGAGCCAGACGTAAACTGGCTGCTGACACTTAGAAAGTGCTCCAATCAATGCTGCCAGTAATTTGAATAACCCTGAAGAGGACATTTCTGGCTGACCATTTCTGGCTGAACATTTCTGTCATAGGAAAGCAGGACTGTAACGGGACCTCCTGAATGATAAGTCAAATGCATGATTTCCTCCTTTTACACCAAATGTTCTCTCCATAAAAACAGTGGAATGCCCTATACCTACAGACCTGTATCTTGGCAGCTGCTTTGCCAGTAACACTCCACATTTTCTGCTACTCCTGATGCCACTACATAACGTGACTCACTACTAGAAACTGAACGGGGACTCCAAAACCCCATGCCATGAAAAAAAAGAAACTGCACCAATTCACAGGTCCTAAAGGAAAAGATGAAAATAAATGCATTCGTGTACAGGCAGACACAGCACCTGAGTGATAAAGAGCAAACATTCTCAGTTTAACAGAATGAGTAATTACGATGTAGAAGGGTGTTTTGTTTTTGTTTATTTTTTAATTGCATCCACCACACATTACCTGTGGAAAAGTCTGATTTTCAGGAAAAAAACGCAAAAATCCTAAAAAAAACCCCTAAACAAACCCACAGATGATTAACTACATAAAGCAACTGTTTCTAAAATACTGTGGAAGAGCACAAAAAAGGCAGCTTGGGAAGTCGGACAAGGACTGGAAGACTATGCAGGAAGCTGGAAAGACTATAAAGGAGATGACAGCAAAACACAGATAGAAGCACAGAGATGCAATATGTGAGGGGTAGAAAGGAAACTGGAAGGACAGTAATATTTTTGATGGGCTGGAATATCAGACACATGAGAGGAAAAATTCCACATGCAAGGTTTCAAGGCATCCATTTTCTTCCTCCTACACTAAAGGAACGTCAAAAAGCGACAGATTAAACAGAAGTCAAAAGTTAGTTGAAAGCCATGAAGGAAAATGGCCATTCTTCTGCCAAATGACTCTTCACCCCACAAATATGAATTTCTGGGATATGTACATTACTTTGACTGTCAACTGGCTTGTGCTTTTTATAGCTTCTGGGATAAAATTAACAGGCCAGTGAATTCTACAAGCAGTTCTGAAGAATGTTTACCAGGTTGCTTTCAAGAATTCTGGAGAATGTGAATTACCAAATACTTGGTTTTAATTAAGAGATTTATAAAGCAAAAAAAAAAAAACAAAAAAAACAAACAAACAAACAAAAAAAACCCAAAAAAACAACAACAAAAAAAACCCAAATAACATTTCTTCTATGAGATTAGTTAATGGACATGTAAATAAACACAGCCAGTGTGACAGCAAAATTCAATAGAATTTAATATACTGAAGCTAGGACTAGAAAATTTCCATTCCAGAGCTCTGGAAACACCAGACCATGAAGGAGGAGGTGTGAAAAGAAAAATTTTAATAGGTCTGTGATGCTGAGGGTGGTGTCATCTGATTGGAAAATAGCAAATATAATACCCATAACATGAGAAAGAAAAAAATGCAGTCTGGGCAAAGAAAGTCCAGTTATTCTGATCCCAGAAGAATGCATGGCTTTAGCTATTTTCCCCCTCTGAGTATGTACTCAGAAGGGGAAAAATAGTTGAAGAAATGGAAGTAAACAGGAATAAATGTATCTGCATTTTAAAAAAAAGAGAGAGAGAAAAAAGAATGTGTGGCTAACTTTTTTCTTTTCTAAAATGTGAGTATCTCTAATAGACATCATTTATCTAGCCTTCAACAAAGCCTATGCTAGTATGACATAAGGAATTCTTTAGTGAACTCAGAGGGGAAACTTGAAGTACATATTAACAGTATGAACAGACTGAGTAGCTTATAGAGCTTTAAAAAGGGAAAACATGCACCATGTGGAGATTATTAGTGCACCTCCAGAAACATTCGTTGAGAAAGTCATTTTATTTAATACTTTTTACCAGCGAACTTTGCAAGGAAAAAAAAATTAAAAACCAAAACCAACTGTACCTTATTAAAAACAGCTTCTAAAGCAAAGTCAGGAGATACAATCAACACACAGAAGGACCATGTAGAATATCACACAGAATTTAATGGATGACTTTGAGATATGTAAGTATGAAACCCTGCAGCATAAAATGGAAAACTAGGTGCATGGAAGCACCAGGAAATGAAGCTATTTATCAACTGGAAAAGTTCAAGGAGGGAAAATACCTTGTTGACCATACTCATTGCTAACAGATTAATTGTGGCCTGCCAACATAATTCAGACATGTTAAAGGCAAATATGATCTGAAAAAGCATCAGGAATTATGTGAAACAGCAGAGACAGAAATGTCACTGCACTTCAGGAACAGCACATGAAAGCCTGGCTGTTCCCAGTCCAGAAAGCTGACTACAAACGAGTCGCAGAAGAGGGCTTCCAGGATGATACAGAAACGGAGAGATTCTCTCAAAGAAGACAAAAAGACAACCTTCCCCCCCCCCCAAAAAAAAACCAAACAACCATCACCACCAAACAACTGAGTGAAACTAGCACAGCAGAACAAATGGTGGGAGAATGACCCCTCTACAAATGCCAAAACAGAAACAACACCAGAAAAAATTGGCTTGCTGGTTTTGAACTTTCACAAGTGGTTGCTCAGACCTGACAGTTGATACAATTTTCCCATTTGCTGAATTTGGGATTTTAGTGATACCATTTCTCCCTGATTATATGCAAACCTGCAAAGAGCTTACGTTCTTCCTTATAGGGAATTTGAACCCCAATGAAATGAACAGGGTACAAAGGCCAAAATCTGAATATCAGACACCCAATTATTAAAAATTCCAAAGGAATTCAGACGTACAATTCTTAGAGTCTTTTGACTGGAATCCAGTACTGAGTTCTGTTAGGTACCAAAGAATAACCAAGCTGAACTAAAAAACAGGAATAAAAGCTCACAACCCTACAAAAAGGAGTCAAATTTGTCTGCCTGTGGTACAAGCTGAGTGACTGTGCTATCAACAAAGAAGATATTGCTAGACTATTCAGCTACAAGAAAGCCTTTAAATAAAAAGAAAACCAAACCAAACTGAACTACCTTCCATTCCCCCACCAAAAAATAAATGAATTAAAAAAAAAAAAAAAATCAAACAACTATAACAGAACCTATAAACCCAAGTTGGATTGTTCATCCTGGGCTCCTGAAGTAATATTTGGGCACTTATAAAGATGACAGGCTGATCTCCACAGGTGATGAACAATCCCTCTGCAGTCAGATTTGACTCATGTCAGCATGGGGCTGATCCTGTCTCCACCAGCACTCCCCACCCAGCCCAGCTGGTTGGGCTGGGACAGCTGTGGTCCATACGTCAGGGCCAGGGTACATTTAGGCTCTCTGAACAGGGCTCCATAACACCTGCCTGGACCACAAGGCCAGGACCACACCCCTGGAATATGCAGAAAGAGAAAAACCTTCTTTTTCAGCCTCAGCATACTCAATATTCTAGTTTGATATGTCTCAACCTGTTTTAATCAAGACAGTTCTGCCTGTTTTTCCTCTTCTGTTCATTTTTGGAAGTTACTCAAATATTTCTTAGTGTTCATAACAGCTGATACTAACCTAATGTGTCCTTGGTTTCTTCTCCTAAACATTCCCCATTTGTAGTCCTCAAAAATACTGGCATGGCTTTAAGTGCAGCCTTGAGCTGTGCTAGGGATGCTTTTGATATCACTGATGTTTTAAAAAGCTATGATATGCGCAGCAGTCCTTCACACAGATACAAAAGATGTAAATAAATTTTTGTATTTGCATAGAAAATTTCCCTTTCAAAAGAAAATTTACTGTGGTCCTACTTGGACTAAACAGAACTGAAAGCAGACTTGGAAAAGCAACAAACTGCTCTTCATAGCAAATGGAAAGTAAGAAAATACTTGCAATTCTTTAACTTCCTTCCAGCTCTTGTTCAAAACCAGCTTATTAAGTACTTCTGCAGTTGCCCCAAAAGGAAAAGCAACTTAAACAACAGATTTTTAAAGGCATATTTAAATACATATTTTTCATAAATACTATATCTCTGATATGGTTTACTGGACTTCTTTTATCAAACTTTCTAATGTGTACAGTTAATAAAAAGTAAACAAAAACTTTTGAAATTAGAGATACACTCAAAGTGGGAGAAAGGTCTTCCATACTTGAAGTTATTAATAGCTTTATATCCATCTAACAAACATCAGAAGTGAAATGAGACAAACATTAGGAATAATCTACTTTAGGAAGGACACATAGTCAGTGGATGAACAAGGTAAAAGCAAAATAAAATACAGATCATGAGGGTCAACGAAATAAGAAAGGGGGGGAAAAAAGTTCCTACAAGGATTTCAAGAAAACCCAAAATGCGAAGAGTGAGAATAAAGCAAACATAAAACTGGAAAGACTGCCAAGTTCTGTCCTACCAAGGATGTGTGCAAGATCTCTATTACAACTCATTTACCTGACTTCAACTGTTAAGTCCTTAGGCATCATACTTCAGGCACAACTCTAGGCACTGACAGGTGCCAGTGGTTCTGTGGAGCAGCTAAACCAGCAGATTTACTGTCCAGGTAAATTGGTGCCTGATGCTTAACACTGACTTGAATACAGCATCTTGCCTGAACAGAGTTGGGCTGGGTTATGGCATGCAGCTAAATATTGTACACGGAAGGAAAACTTCCAGGAATGGAAAGTTGAAGGCTAATCCTCATCCAGGGCTCAAGCAGATATTATGGAGTGTGCTCTTTCTGAACCCAAAACATGAAGGAAATCAATGTGAAAGAAAATATTTATTCACTCTTCCCTTCCTCTTTGGAAGAATAAGGCCTTCAAATGGTTTCTCATTAAATTTCCCAGTATGTGTTTGCTTTTTCCAAGAAAAAGGGAAGTAGGTGGTGGTAACCAACCAGCAAATTTATATACTACTTGAGGCAAATTCCATCCATTCCTGTACCCTGGGTATTCCCATAAGTCCCAAACAGACCAGTTTGAACACTTGATTTACTTCAACCACCACCTTACCACTGTTGGAAGTGAGGTCCAACAGAATGAGTCAAGCACACTGTGAAAGCACAGAGAGGTTCATGTGAGACATCATCTCCCCTGCTACAAGTTTACCAAAAGGAGGGACTTATGCTCTTCTACTTGCACAAAGATTCTTTCAATGCAACACTATGCAGATGATGCCCAAAGAATTTTGGTTTAAAGCTCCCTTCCCAAGAAGGGTATACCTTCCCCTTTTTCCTCTCCTAAGCACAACTTTAAGAAAATTCCCAAAATATTTCATTCGCTATCTTCATAGAGTCGCTGTTGTAGGAACACAGCTAACATGGATTTTTCAAAGCTGTTAACAGTGATCCAAAAGTTTTATCAGAATTGGGTTTACAGCCATAGTTATTCTACAGAAGGTGATGCCATGGAGCAGGAAGGAAAGAGAACCAAGTGTCCATATCCCCACGCAAACCTGTAAGCACATTAAGCTTTAGAGGACAGGCAACTGATGATGGGGCTTGGCAGAGGAACAAATGAAGCAAGAGAGTCAAGAGAACATGACTTGAGNAAATAAAAAAAAAAAGTAAAAAAAAAAAGAATGGGGGAAAAAAAAAAAAAAAAAAAAGACAGATTAACAATTTGCAGCAAGGCAGCAGAAAGTGACCAGCCAATAATCAAGACAGGAGGTCATTTTTTCCCCCCAAATGGGATATGTAAATCCAGTACAGAAAAATAAAAAGCTGACAAAATATCAAAATATTTCTCCCAATAGCACAGTTTAATTTATGAACAGATCTCTTAAGCTAAAAAGTTCTAGCAGGTAGGGTTGTTTAAAATACGAATTATTATTACATTCTTTAGTGAGGCCCATGCCACTTTACCTTCATTCCAAAGATTCATAGAAGTTTCTCTTTAGGAACAGATAGAGGGCTAAAAATGATGTTGCTCTCAGCCATGGTGAATTTCCAGTTGCTTTGGCAAATACGAAAATTTGGATTCATAAAAATTAATACCTAAATCTAATGAAAATATTTTGTTTCAGTTATTTACACTTAAATAATTGCTTTCAAAATTATTTATACTTTACGGTATATAAAAATATATTTTTTAGTTGATGGTAAAAGAAACTATCTTTTATAATCTCAAATAAATAAGTTATCATAAAGGTTTTGTAAAATTAAAAGGGACATATTTTCCACCACACACTGAAATTCAATTCATCTTGAGATAAAAGATAGCAACATTTATGTACAAAAAGGCACAACACATGATACATAAATTATCATCTGTTTGATCAGTTGCATACTTCCAATCTGCATATACCAGTTACACTCAGGAATATTTGTTAACACCAGTAAATCTCGTAGTCATCTACTGATTACTTTTTTTCAGGGCAATCTAAAACTAGTTCTGCAGCTGAATTCCTCCAGCTAAATGCAAAATACATCCAGGATACAATTTGGTTGCATCACTCTGTGGCTACAGAGCTAACTTAAAACTTTCTAGCCCTCAAATTTTCACTTAAAACTAAGCTAATAATTGCAATAAATTGTACTTTACACCTAGATAACTAAAATGTGTTATGTCCTTTTTCTAAGGTAGTACCATCCTTATCTTTAAAAATCCGAAACGTGAGGATTAAGTGCAACTGTTCATACATGGAGAAATATGTAAAGAATCCAAAGCAGTCTTAGGTGTCCAGATGATTTAAATATGTGCCTATCTGCATTTCATAAAATGTTGTATCACAATTAGTATGTGGCACTTGCGGCTTTTATGGAATTGCCTTCCAGGTAGGGGTCATGCTTCCTATATATGATGTAGAATATTTGGCTCCTTCTGGGAACTACTAGAAGCAAAAAGGTACAACTCTGTGGTGGGTTAGTTCCCAGGGAATAAGCATTGGTTCAGCTCTCCTGCAAATAGTGATTTTGGAACAAAAGCAGTTTGAGATTAAGCACTTTTCAACCCAAAGATATGACAAGTACAGGATGGGACCTAACCTCACTCCACAGTGTGGAGTACCAACAAGGTAAAAAAGGACTCTCCAGCCTGGGAAGAACCTGCAAAAGCCACTAAACTACCAAGAAGAGCCAGGCTGAGTAGAACACCAAGAGCAGCACATCACTTCCAGCCACAGAGGAACATGGATTTGCAATGCTTGAAGAGCACAGTTAATCAGCAAAAGCAAAGGTTCATTTTAAAGCGTTTAGATGTCACAATAAACCTATGAGTAGTTTTGATGCTCTCAGAGATTTCTGTGGATCAAAACCAGTCAACACAATTCTGGCCTTTGGAAGGCTCTTAGGAAGAGCTGTACAAGCTCTTAAGAAGAACTTTAAATTTGGATTAGATTTAAATCACATTTACCACTCTTGCTTTAGCAAAGCATCTACAGCAACTAACTCTCCATTCACAGATTTAGTATAGGAACTATATGGGGAAAAAACAATCTGTGACACTTGAAAGTATTTTACTCTGTCTGAAATTGATGTGCTTAATACACAACCTAAAGCTGTTTCTCAATCCTTTGTAACATTTTGCTGAACCGAACAATTGCTGAAACAAACAAAATAATTGGCAATCAACAAAATGTTTGGGGTTTGGGCCTTTCTGCAGAAGAAACACAAAATACATCAGGTTGTCTTAAACACTATTTAAGTACCTTCCTGAACAAAGCATCTATAGCATGTTCATCACACTCACCAAAAGGAAAAAAAAATTTTAAAAAGATCAATGAGAAACCCTCTTCACCAGTGGGAGAGGAGTTACACCACTCTGCGGGGGAAAGTGTTATTTTACAGTAGCTCATACTCATGCAATAATTTTTAAATGTGCTGACACACCATTTGCTATGCCAGAAGAGTGGTGTGGCTGTTGACTCTTGCTCTGAATCTTGGATTTGCTGAATGTGAAAAGCATATATCAGTGGTTCCATACCATGAGATCGCAGAAGGTTGATGCAGGGAGTCCCAAATGACTGGATTAATTTTGTCCATGGCCAAGCATAACACTGGTTTAGAGCCTCACACTCTATCAAGGGAGAAATTCTAATTGGATCTAACAAAGAGCTCACTGCTTAGGCACACGTGTCAGAAAATAGTTTCCACATCACATAAACTGTACTGCTAAGAAGAATTATAAAAGGACATTTTCTGAGCTCTGGAATAATGACACATTATATTATACACATTGCTTTCAAATACACTGCCTTCAGGAAAGTATCATGTAAATTATGAATAATGCATTTACTTGGGTAACAGCAGGTATGGTGAATCAAGGCTGGGTTCAGACACAGTTATTGCCATTTATTTTAGCTTTTCCTTCACTACAGGATAATTTGTGCTACAGTTCACTACAGGAAAATATGATGGAAGATGCTTCACCAGAATCTTATTATTTAATCTTCAAAGTTATGTACTAGAAGGGAATAAAAAATGATTATGAAAAAACAGTGTAAGGCCATATGACGGTGGAAAAAACACTTAAATTGTGGAAAAAGAAAAACTACATCTCAACTTCCCACTGAAGTCCCTTTCCACCTGCCACTTCTTTGTGAGAGGTATCTCAGTCTTCATAACTAAATGTGCACCACACCAGAATTATGAGTTGAGAGTACCACACTACTACAAACCCCATAGTACTATTCTCATCAACATTTCTTCACCAACCTGTGCCTGGCTCTGTACTCATGCCTCTCTCCCAATTACTTTCCAAGTGGAATAAGCCTATCTGGGCATCCCCTCTGCTTCAGCAGTACAGGAGAGAAGGATGGCAAAGCAAAACATAAGAAAGAATCCTCCTCCACCACCATGGTTGACTAAAATATTCAACATTATCACAATAGTCCATAATATATTAATACCTTTTTTTTTGGTAGAAGTACCAAGAAGGATTTGGAGTTTTTAAACATCAGTAACAGAGCACTGGAGCAGATTGCCCAGCAAGGTTTTAGGGTTTCTCTCGCTGGAGATATTCAAGAACCATCCAGATGACATCCCATGCCATGTGTTCTAGGATGATACTCCCTGAGCAGGCAGGTTGGAACAGATGACACACTGTGGTGCCTTCCAACCTGACACATTGTGAGATTCTGTGAAATACTGTCTGTGATACCACAGCATCACTGTTAGTCAGTAGCTCCATTGCAGCTAGTTGTCTTTTGCCTACAGCCTGTTTAGGGATGCTCAAAAGTTTGCAAGCTGGACCCTGCAACTGAGGGTTGCAAGGGGAAGCAAATGCATGGTGTGATAACTCAGGCGTCCAGCATCTGAATCTCCTGAGACAAATGGATTGTCTAGATGGAAGCAATTAATAGGAGGAATCTTTTAAAGTATTTAGAGGTTGCACCATTTATTTGTCCTCAGTAGCATTGAGCATAGGAAGCTCCTTATCACAAGAAAGGGTGTTCCTGACCCATGTTTCTGATTTTAATTAGAGGAGAATACTGACTGACCAGGGGGAAAAGCTGGCGCTGTAAAACGTCACTACATCCACCCCAATGATCAGGGTCACTGCCACACCACGTAATACCAGTCCCATACTGCTAGCACTGGAATTTCAATAATGTGGACACACATACAGACAGAGCAATTAACCTTGCTGGGGGATGGGGGTGAAGGCAAAAGAGAAAGCACACCACACCAGAAATAATCTGATTTGGCTCTGTACTGAGGACACCACACCAGCGTTTGAAAAATAGATCACATTATCATTTTGCAAGTCCTTGCTCTTATCTACACTAGCCCACCACCTGCCCAATTCATATTCCCACCCTACTGATGAGAAAACACATACTGGTTTTGGCTGAGAGTTAGTAGCTCCTCATGTGGTGCTGTGAGTCAGATTTCTGGTGAAAACAGTGTTGACAACATAGAGATGGTTTCACTATTGCTGAGCAGAGCTCAAGGCCTTTCCTGCTCCTGACGCTGCTCTGCCAGTGAGCAGGATGGTGCTATAGAAAAGGCTGGGAAGGGACACAGCTGGGATAGTTGATCCCAATGGCCCAAGGGATAGTCCATGCCATACAGCATCATGGCCAGCAGTAAAAGGTGGGGGAAGAAGACGAAAAAGGGGATGTTTGGACTGATGGCATTTGTTCTTCCTGTTACATATGATGAAGCCCTGAATTCCTGGAGATGGCAGAACACCCACCTGCCCACAGGATATAGTGCACTAATTCCTTGCTTAGCAGAGCAGCTTTTCCCTTATTTGGTAAACTGCCTTTACCTCAAGCCATGTCTTCTCACTTTTACCCTCCCAGTTTCTGCCACTCTGGAGAGTGAGTGGCTGTGTGAGGCTGAGCTGCCAGCTGGGGTTTGCCCACAACTCAATGTCACTACAAATCTCCCCACTTAGGGGCTTGCTGCAGCTACATCTTCCAGGAAGCAGACACTGGCCTTGCCAGCCCTGGCTCACACACCTCAGCAAAGAAAGCCTAGGAGGGCATTTGGTTGTTGTCTACCAGTATGCCACAGTAGAGGTAGGAAGGCACAAATGGCAGAGAGGAAAAAGCAGCATATCTGCTAAGGGCAGCACCAAGCCCTGTATATGAAGTAGTTATGAAGATGTCCAGGTTGGAATTTAAAACAAATGTCCTCGCAGCTCCACAAAAAACATCAGGAAACACCCTCCATTCAGGAGAAACAGAAAGCAGGCATTCACCCTTTAGAAGAAACTTGCCACCACTGCAAAAGGAATTCTGTAAGAGATGAAAAGGCAGGGAACTGGAAAGTGACTCGGGAAGTCTCACTGATCTGCTGCCAGCTAAGGGTCAAGACAGCAGCCCAGAGCACAGGGAGCTCACTCCCCTAGGTAGCTTCTGCTGGAATAGTCAGCTTCTAAGCAGGAAGAGAAGAAGAAATTGATCTCAAAAGCTTATTTTGATGCTGAGGTCCATAAACCTGAAAAGGGGCTGGCATATTTTAACATTTACATCTCAAACCATTCAATAATAATAATAATAATAATAATAATAATAATAATAATAACAACAACAACAACAACAAAATAAAGATGAGTTGTGCTCTTAGAGAGAGAGGAAATAAATATTTCCTTTTTCAAAAGTGCAATTTATCTCCTATATATGTTCACCTACAAGCACTGGTATTATTTTGATAGCTCAAAGAAAAGGACCCTGGGTTTACAACTACTCATTGCTCTGTCTTCAAAGACCTTAATTTTGGGACAGTACAAACAGAACTGTCTTCAGGAAGGTCCATTTCCCACCACTGACTAGAGAAGTGCTAGAGAATTCAAGTTATTTGGGTTTATAACCAGTGCATGACAGAGAAAGAAGAAATTCAAATGGACAGATCCAGACACAATTTTCCCTGTCAAAACGGGCTATTAGAAAATTGAGTAAGAAAGATAATAAAAAAAGACTTCACTGGCAGTTAAGGTGTGAGAGTCTTAGCTCTTAGCTAAACTATTATACTTAGTAACCTGTCTTCAAGTGAATTACAACTCACTTAATTTCCTTAGACTTCAGAGGAGTGCTAATTCCCAAATTCAACCACATTAACTAATAGCTCGTAAATCATGGTAATTATTTCCAAAGTTTCTCTCCTCTGTACCCTTAAATGAGAAGATGTCATTTTTATTTTAGCCAAATATTCTTCACCAGTGTTCTCAAACCACCCAGAAGTGGAGCTGTGACTCAGCCATAGTGCTGAGCCTGTGGCCTCTGGTCTTGAGGGGGGCTTTCAATGCTGAGTGAGCCAAGGACTCTCCAGGAATGTTATACACACAGCATTCAGCCATTCCAATCAACCCTGCAAGTGGGAGCTGAATTATTTTGTCTACGGGTTTCTTGTTTTGCTTTGAAACATAATGTTCAGACAAAGACTTTCTTGGGCTTTGCAAACAGAGAGAAAGGTAAAGGGGTGGTAAGATAAAGTTTTGGCTTGCCAAATGAAATTATGGTCCTATTAAAAAACAAGCAAGTTTGACTAATGAGAACCCAATGACATCATAAAAAGCTCTTAGTTTCTTCCATTAGATTAAAGGCAGTTCATAAATGGACTCTGAAAAATAGTAAAATTAGAGAAAGGTAAAGTAAATATCAGGGCATGTTCTAAAGAAATAAGCGAGCTGTGTTCAAGGCAACATGGAAGCACTCAGACCAGCACCAACATTTATTGAGTACTCTGCTCATTTCTCCCTTTGATACTCAGGAGTTATTTTTCCTGTAAATTGATGTAAACTTTGAAGTTTCACACAAGATCTTGAAAGAAATAGAATGTAACCAGCTGCTACATATGATTCTCTAGCTAGTGACTGCCATGTATATTCCATATAGAAAGCATAAAAGAGAATAGGTTGAGCAATGTAAACTGCCAGCAGGGAAAGTCTTTGAAAACTTATACAAGATAAAAGCATCTGTAGTCTCAACACTGATACTCTGTAGTCCAGCACAATGATAAAAGACAGCATCCCCTGGAACAGCTGGAGTCCACTGAATGGGAGCAAAGCCAGCATTTGAATACAATTAGCTCTGACTATGCTCAAATCGTCAGAGATACACCCACAATAATCCCCTTGCAACAGCTAGTCCACTGGAGGAACCTTTTTTTTTTTTTAGAAGGGTTATAATCTATGAGGCAATAAAGCTGTACAAATAGGGTGTTACCGAGTAGAAAGTAACCCTGCAAGGCAACAAGTCTGGAACTACACAGCAACAAAACTGTTTTGCCTATACGGGCTGCACTTGCTGTACAGCTGTAAGTAAAGGTTGTGTCCTTTGTCTCCTGCTGCAGATGCTCCCTGGGAATTTCTAAGTGTACAGGGAATGCTGCCAGCTTGGCCATACCCACAGGCAGCCTGGGCACTCACACCCCCACCCAGGCTGAGCAGGCACCCCTGTCTGTACCTGCCCTGAGCCATGGGAAGTGGCCAAAATACTTATTACATTCCAGAAACTATCAGTGACATGGGCACAGCTAAATTAAATGCAACTTCTGTTCTGTGAAATGGAGTAATATTGTGTCATCTGTGCCTACCTCAGTGCATTACCAGGCATTAAATTACCCACACAAAAAGTGACCACCTGAATCTGCTCCTTGCAAAAACACCTTGCCCATGGAAAAATCGCAGAGATGTGAGACAGCAGATGAGCTCTTCCATGCATGTGGTGACATTAATTGAAAGTGACCAATCACAACTGCAACACCGAAATATATGAAGGGAGTGGTATATAACATACCACAACAAAAGAAAGAAATAAACAAACAAAGAAACTTGAATAGGTTTCTGCATTCCAGGTAAGTGTTTGGTGAATGCAATGGAAAAACTGTTTATCAAATTTTAAAAAAATTCTAATGTAATGTCTCTGGTTTACATATATGACTTCTTTCCTTGCTTTCAGACTGTTTTTAAACACTTATCTTGAACCACCTCATAGAGGAGAAAGAGAAGAATTCTGTACCTAAATTCTGTACCTAAACTCTGTACTTAAAATCATGCACAAAACCTAACAGCATTATGATCTAAAGTAAATGTCATATTTACAGCTAAATTACAGAATCACAGCATAACCAGTGAAAATGAAAATTATTTTATAACTGATGAGTGGAAATTGTACTTTAACTAACTGTAATCCACAAACTGCTAGGTTTTGCAGCTAAAAATCAGCAGACTTCAATACAGTCAAACTGAATTCTGTGGAGAGGACAAAAACATCTTCCTCTATACACAGGATACATTGTTAAATACTGGAATACAGTCAGAAAGTCTGACAACCACTGAGCAGCACCAACCTAGCACCTGACACCACAGAAATAAAAAAAAATTGGAGAATTTGGAGAGTAAGAACAAAAATATTCCTCAAGGTGGAAGAACTGGATCCATAATGGGAGATCAACAGTTGACTACATACCAGTTTAAATAAAAGAAGACATTATTGTTTCAAAACAATGTCCTGAAGTAATCAAAACACCTCATAAAAATAATTTGTGCTTGCAAAACCAGTAACCACTATAAGGAATGGAAAAGGGTCCGAAGTTTATGGATGTCCTTTAAAAACATAAGCTTGTCCCCACAATTGCTCCTCATATCCTCAATGACGACAGAAAAAAGATGGAGCTTCACATATCCCAGGATGTAAGAGGAAAAAACAGAAGAGGGAGCTGATTTTCTAAGAAGCAAAATTGTGCATCTGTGGAATAATAAAATAATAACTTTTTTAGCCAAAATATATTTTTAATCCAAAATCTTCTATCCACCTGTGGGAAAGTGTTAGAAGGCAAGAGGATGCACTTCAAGAATTCCTGTGTCATAAACAGGAGGGATGTCTAGAATTATTCAGACTCTAAATATTGTTTTGTTTTAAAATGGGAAACTACCCACAGTTACAATAATATGTATATCCTAAAAACAAAACAAAACTAATAACCCCCCCCAA
>VWZN01010159.1:415163-440533 GCA_013396955.1 Regulus satrapa | reverse complement strand
AAAAAAAAAAAAAAAAAAAAAACAAAAAAAACAAAAAAAACCGCAAAAAAATAACAACTCGATATTCAAGACACACAGGAATTTGAGAAACTCTCAAAGTGAAAAGTTCTACATTATTTGTATTCTCACTATCGTGAGGCCCTGTTTCCTGGACAATTATGGCATCAGATGGACCTCTATGGAAAAAAAAAAAATGGCGCACCTTTAAGGATGAGGCAGAAACCAACAACCATGGAAGCCACTTCCAGAATGGCCTATATCTACTTTGGTAACACTACTTAAGAAATGCTATGGCTCAAAGAACGAATAAAGTTTACGTGGCTGCAGTTCACAGGCTTTGCAAATGCCAGCTGATCAGAAAAATGTCACAGTCAGAGAATCTGCATCTAACTGGAAAAACTCAGCAAAAAGCCTTCAGAGATGCAAATGGGGATCCAGACCAAGCACTACTTTTAAAAGCGGATCTAAAGGAAGTGCAGGTGCCTCAAAAAATCTTGATTAGAAAAGGAAAATGATGGAGATAAAGCCCACATGACTGTTATCTGTGCCACAGGGAATTATCTCCATTTCCAACTACCAGAAGACTGCTACAATGAAATGAGGTTTGTCTACAATCCTCAGAAAGAGGCAGAACATATTACTTTTACATATAATTTCTTTGGCCTCAAACATCGGACACAAAACTAACTTAGGCTAACCTCTCCTGAGCAAGGACTGGTTTTGAGTGAGCCCCACATTAGCAGGAATTAGGAGGCATTCCCCAATGATAATCTAATTCTGTCAGGACCGGGAAGGACAGAAGGAGGCAAGCCACAGTACTGAAAACAGGAGTGCGCAAGACAATTTCAGCAAGATGTCTGGAAGAAGAATATCCTATTGTTTGATGTACATTCCTAGTATTTATGCACTCTAAAGCATATCTGTCATGCATTCACTGATGAACATGATTGCATTCTTTGTATATGGTACATTCAAGCAAAAATCAGAGTTACATTTATCACTTTGTTGATAAGCTTTCTTGATTAATGAATGTGGAAAAGACCTGCTATAAACAGGCATTTATCATCAGACGGGAAATTTTTATCATTAAGTGCCATGAATACTGCCAAGCTAATACTCAACAAAAGTCTTCCAAGTACACAAAGGAGTATCTTCTAAAGAATGAGTGCAGCTGAGACTGGCTTATTTGACAACAAGCACAGAAACTGGCTACTTTTGTTCATGAAGGAATATCATTGAGAGAGAAGGAACTGAGGAAATGTACAAAAGATGTTAGCAGCTAGAAGAGAACTGAAATGGCACAGGAAGAAGGAGAAATAAAAAAATGGAAATAACATTTCCATTTGTTACAGAAATAGTATAACAGCTTCCATCAATTAATTATTTCATTCATTAAATAGCAGCCCATTTATTTTATTTCTTACTACTCAATTAAAGAGTTATCATTCGCAACATCTTTAACAAGACAGTCTCATACTGAAATGGAATAATTTTAAAAATTGTTTTGCAAGACATATTTGCTTTTTATTATTTCTTCAATTTCAATAATATAATTTCTCTCTTGAAGTATTAATGCAACAAATCACTAATCAAATACCTATAAAATATATATTTTTAACTCTCCTTGAAATGGTTTTCTAAGAGTTTCTAAGAGTTTTACTAAGAAGAAGGAGAAATGAAATTACTGTATGGGACTGATACCTCATCTTAGACACCTTAGGGAAAATACGGAAGGGATGATGAGATTCAGAAAAAGTTGTTCTGGGCAAAATCTTTCTTCACTCCTGAGATACGTTTATTATTCATTCCCCACCACATCTCCTTATCTGATGACAGACCTTACAGACTTCATGCAGTTAAAAATGTAATTTGAAGTTTCTGACATTTCTTCTATGATAATTTCCAGTTCCCCCACGAAAAAAACAAACCCATAGCCTAGTCCATTCTTCCACCTACAGAAAACCTACAGATAACTGGATTGACACGTTAGAAAGCAAAATATCAACACCAAAGTGGATGACACCGGGAATCAACACAAGAATCACTGTGCACATCATTCAAGAATTTTAGTGTCATCATTTCCAGTGCTTGCTATTACCTCTAACCATTAGTAGAGCATACTGACAACTACAGCCTGAAAGAGCCCATCCTTTGTGTGCTTGGCCATTGTGAGAAGCAGAAGCAGGAATAGTCCCGACCTTTTCTGAGCTTTTTCTCTCCAGGGTTACACTGACAGCACTCACCTTTGGCTGTACCTTCAGACAGCATTAAGGACTTGTTTTAGGATACTTTGGATGTGTTCAGCCCACTGGGCATCTCAGCACCCACCACCAGGAACACACCACCTGTTGAGCTCTACAAGTCTCACTGTTATCAGCCAACTGAGGCAACTTTGCGGGACCTCTGTTGGTATGACTGTGTTTGGATCTTCTTTATTCTAACTCCTGGGTACTGCCTTCTGCTATTTTCAAACTTTTAAAAAAAGTATTCTTAAGCTGTTGTTGCACATGTACCAAAAAAAAAACCCCAAAAAAACAAACAAACAAAAAAAACTACCCCAAAAAACAACAGCAACAACAAAAAAACCCCACTCTCAATCTCTAACCTTAGACATCTCTCCGGCACCCTTTACATATTTGTATAGCTTTTCCTGGAGGCATCTTCAATTGTTCATTGCTGTGCTAGGCAGCTAGGCTCATCCACACTTTCCTGGAGGACTGCCTCATGTTGCTTGAGGACAGGGAGTGAGGTTATGTCACCTCACAGCTGGAACAAGAGACAAAACAAGGCAGGTGCCTTTGCACTATTGCAGGCCAGGCACATTCCCACCTGCTGAGGACCCTATCTTTCAGCAGGATGAATAGAAAGAAGAGCTGGGCACAGCAGCTCCTCAAATTTTCCAACTATTCCCAGAGCAACTGCCTGTTTAAGTCCTTAATTTTATGGCAAAACACTTCTAAAAGCTTAGCTCAGCTTTCATGCCATGAGTTTATTCTTCCCAGTACTGCTTTTGGCCCATCTGAATATTTACAGTTTACTTTTCACCTCAAGCCCAGTCTGACATTTAAGTATGACTAGATTAAAACAAAAAAACCCCAACCAAACATTTCAAAAGGCATTTAAATACATGTAAGAGAATTCCTACCTTCATGGAAAGCCCTCACCAACTTATAAAAAGATTTAGCATCAATGATTAAACCTGTGAGAATATATCCATCTCCTCAAGCAGAGTCATGGTGTTTGAGGTTTTATGAAATTTGCAGTAAGAGAGAAGAAATGCCAAGGACAGTTCATTCAAACAGTTGAAATGCTGCTAAGGAAATAAATTATGTTGGGATTAATAATTTCAAATATACTTGCAGCATTTGAGAGCAGAAGGAAAGTATAAAAATAGATCAAACAATTTTGACAGGCTCTCATTTTTTCACACCATTCCAAGTCACGTTGTCTGAACTGCTAAGGTGATTCAGAAAAATCGAGTTAAGCACAAACTGTGCAGAAATCTACTCTTTTGCAGGGAAAAAAAAAAAACAACCCAAACATTTATGCACAATTTAAGCACTAAGTTCAGTAAAATTTATGGCATTTGGTACACACAAATTCTAACAGCTCATAATTCAAGCATTTAAAAATAAGAATAAAGTTTACAATCCAGTGGATTAGAAACTATTCTTTGTGTTGCTTTGGTTTTAGGGTTGTGTTAGCCTTCAATTAAACAAATTTTCAAATGAATTCTTTTCTGCAAAACTTTAAAAACAGCAAGTCATAAGAAAATTCCACATATTTCAAACACAAGCATGTGTATCATAAAGATCATATTGCTTCTTGTCAGGAGAATTTTTTTTTTTCCAAATTAAGCCATTTTAAGAAATTCCATACCTCAGTAATAAAGAAGTTTGATTACTCCTCAGCAACGGATTTCTGAGTTAAAAAGTTATAAAAGTTATCTTCATTTTTTTTTTCATGTTTAATTGGAGTAAACTACTGATTTCTGCACATCCTCAACCAGCAGCACTCCTACTGCATTGAACAGCCCAAAAATAATGCATAACCCATTGTAAACATTTATTCTGGTGTGTAATTTCCATGGCTCTGACTTAGTTGAGGAAGACAAGCCTAAACAGTTGTCATACAGGCTTATCAGAAAAAAGTTAATTACCTTCAGGTTTAAAATGTGCTCCTCCTCCTCTTCAAAGGTACAAATGGGAAGCTACCTGCTGTGAAAGCTGTCAGGAAAAGCACAAACCTGTCCCTTCCATAAAAGAAAAGTGTGCATCTCTGTGATGCCACTGCTGCTCATGTGCTGCTGGCAAGCAGAACTCACATGCCCTTTGTGAATATTTAACCCCGAGACAGACCCGCAAGGTTTACCATCCACTTCCAAGTAATCCCAGAATTCTGGAGGAAAATGCTGGTGCTGCTCTTTCACTCTAATAAAGTGATTATGTCTGCAAAAAGACAAACTCAAAAAAGAAGATTAATACCAGTGGAAAGAAAGACCAAGTGACCCTACTGGGATAAGGGAAAAGGCTCAGTTGTCCAACCAGCATACTCCCAGTGAGGAATGCACACATCCACACCATGAGCTGTCTCCAGAAGAACACTGTGAAATGGTGGTGAGGGCAGCTGAATCCAGCTGGGGGCTAGTGACTAGTGAGGACCAGGGAAAAAGTCTGTGCGAGTTTGTGCACAGCACCAAGCTGCATGAGAGTGTTGATCTATAGAGGGTAAGGAGCCTCTGCAGAGGGATCTGGACAGGCTGGATCAATGGGCTGAGGCCAACTGCATGAGATTCAACAAAGCTGAATACCAAGTCCTGCCTTTGGGTTACAGAGACCCCATGAAGTGCTACAGGCTGGGACAGGGTAGCAGGAAAGCTGCCTGGGAAAAAAAAGACCTGAGTGTTGATCAACAGCAGATGAACATGAGCCAGCAGCAGTCAAGAAGGCCAGTGGCATCCTGGCTTGTATCAGCAACAGCATGGACCAGGGCAGTGATTGTCCCCTGTACTCAGCACTGGTGAGGCTGCACGTCAAATGTTGTGTTCATTTCTGGGCCCCTCACCACAAGAAGGACATTGAGGTGCTGGAGCACATCCAGAGAAGGGCAGTGGAGCTCAGGAAGGGTGTGGAGCACAGCTCTTGAGGAACAGCTGAAGGAGCTGGGGGTGTTTAGCCTGGAGAACAGGAGGCTCAGGGGACACCTTGCCGCTCTACAACTCCCTGAAAAGAGGTTGTATGTAGTGGTGCAGTATCTAATGATCCCTGGTTTCTCTGTAATCTCTCCCCCCATAAGTGACCTGTTTTTCCTTTCCCCTCCCTGTCCCTGGAGTGTTATCCCATTGCTTGGTGTTATATATCTCCCCGCCCCTCTCCCGAGGTTTGAAATACTCGGGAAAACCTTCCCTCTGCCTCTTTTCCTTCCCGGATACCAGCCTGAATAGACATCCAACGCATTCCAGAGGGAGAAGTAGCCCTTTGGTCTTTTATCCTCGGTCGTGAGGTGCCCTCCTACCCTCCCCTGAACATTACTCGGGGAAGGGACAAAGGGGGGTTACTTCAGTTGTAGCCAGGTAGGAGTCAGTCCCTTCTTCCAGATAACAAGAGACAGGATGAGAGCAAATGATCTCAAGTTGCATCAAGACTGGTTTAGATAGAACTTTTTCTTTTTTTTCCATGGAGAGGGTTGTCAAGAATTGCAACAGATTACCCAGGGAGGTGGTAGAGTTGCCACCCCTGGTAGTGTTCAAAGAACATGGATATGGCACCCAAGGACATGATTTAGTGGTGACCATGGCAGTGGTGCTACTTTGACTGTTGGATTTCATGATCTTGATGGTCTTTTCCAACCTTAATGATCCCATGGTTCTATGATTCTGTGAATGTTTCCTAACATAAGATGTTCACTTCATATGAGAGTAGTAGGTGTCCTGTGAAAACCACCCATCTCAACAGAATGTAGTCTGCATGCAAAAATCACAGAGGCAATCCTAAAACAAAGGACCCTTCTGAACATAATTCAGACAGAAACTGTACCAGGGTTTTAAATCCTAAGCACAATACAGATTCAAAGTTTCAATTTCATAATAGTTGCAAGGTGCTGAACACAGTAGCCCTGAATGCCCACCCAGGAAGGCTTGTGAATACAGGAAAAAGACAATTTGCATTAATACTTTTAATGATGAAAGGCAAAACAATTTCCTGAGTAACTTCAGTTTCATCCTTTCTATCAAGAGCAGCATCTTGGACTTGACCTCATTCTTGACCCAGGGTCTCAAAACACTTTAGGAAGGGTACCTGTGACTGCACCCTATTGGACAGAAGCAAGATACAGAGATGACAAGGACCCAACCTATGGCATGTCCTTGAAGCAGCACAACTCTCTTCATCTTGCAGGGTTTCTCTGCTTCGATTTTCTGGTAGGACAAGACCCTGCAAGACTTGCCTATGAATAAAAGAAGTCTGTGATGCCTGCACACACTTAATTGTATTTCTGGAGGCTATAAAAGTCTTGCTCTACTCATTTAAACAAAGTACCAGATAGTTATGCCTGAAGAGAAATTCCCTGTTAGGGAAAAAACCCTACTCATCCAACTTCAGTAGCAAATGCAAATAGCTAATTAACCTTATCTCCATTACACTGTCCTGACTTTGCAATACATCTGGCACGGAAGCAAGTATTTTTCTGCCTTGTCCAAATCTTCTCGCATACGTACAGAGGCTACACTCAATGGGCTCTGAAGAAAATCTGACCAGCAAAGATTTAGCACATACGTATGGATATATTGTCTGACACATACTCTAAATGTATACCTCTGCCTGCCATTCCATCATCGCTTTATTGGGGAAGAGACAAATTGTCAGACACGTGAAGGAAACTGCATTTAACTGTCTAGTTACAAATAAATCTGTATTTGTGCACTTAGGAGAGACAAACAAGCAAAGTAGCCAGATCCAGCTCATGTACACATTATCAATCCAAGGCAAATAAATATACTCTTTCACCCACCAGTTTTTTCCCTTAAAAGACAGGTGTCCAACCTATGAGATTCAGCATTACACCTTTTCATGGTCTGTTTTAAATACAACGTTTTTTTTCTTTGCCAAAATTTGCAAGGATAAGAGAAAGCAAATTGGACACAACATCAGATTATAGTGCAATTGAAATATTTATCAGACCAGCTATTTCTGCCAAGGAAGATAATAACAAAGGTAATGTCTCCTTTGATCCTTAATTGGCATGTGTGTTTTTAATTAGGAAGCAGAGGAATTAACCTAGAGCTAATTACAGTCTTCATTTTACAAACATGTAAGTGCGTAATTTTATTCACATAAGTATTCCTTAGTGAAGTTATGCATGAACAAATATGTTTGTAGCTTTAGGGAACAGGTCTTGAATAACTTAACCTTTTAAAAACTTTTAAGTGGCTGCTTTACAAATATGTCTTATATACAATCTATTTTGTATTTTAGGCTTTAGATGTGAAATTTTTCAGAACACCAAAGAATATTTCTTTTTGTGTCAGCAAAACAAAAACAATTCTTTTTGTGTTAAGGAAATAAGTGGCAGCCTTAAAAAACAAACATTTAAAATTATGTGCCTTTATTCATCCTGGTCTGCGAAACTCTAATCTTTTGCTTAATAGCAGAATAGAGGTTTGTACCCAATGTAGAAATGCATTTTGACTTCGGCACTGAATTAATCTTAATGTGTAACACAGTCAGTTTCAGGGGAAGAAACTTCCTGAGACCTGTGTCATTCAGGTCCCTGCATACTACAACTCCTTCCCTGTTGGAAAAGTTTTCTGGAGCCTGTGAAGGGTGAACCCATGCTCCCTGGTGCTCTCCCATGCTCATATTGCTGCTCCAGTCTCTTTATTACATTCAGAGTTTGCAAACTCTGTGGACCTCTATCTGCAGTCCTGCAAGCTGCCACAAATTACTCCAAAAATACCAATTATATAAGGCTCAGAATTGTGACTGATGGCTTTCATGCAAATGTCCTCCCTGCTGGCCATTGTACCACCAGATGAGGACTTGCTTTGCATCCCAACAGAAAATAATTCCTTCAGCCTATTTTCCCAAGACGATGTTTAGACTTGCTTATCTGTGGATAAACACGTCTGCCAGACCCTCTCTAGTAAGTTTTGAATCTATTGGCTAATTATAACCAAATCTGACATAGGCTTGGAGGCCTAGGAGATATTCACAGTGACAAGCAGCAGAAAAGCAGGCAGCTGGGCTGAGCATACAGCCCCCGTGAGTGATCCTGTGAAGGAAATGCTGGAGCAGCGACAAACTAGGAACTCAAACCTTGAGACACAACGCCCAAGGAAAGAGGTTCCTTTGGGTTTGGCTGCTCATCACGAAATCCTGCAACACAGCCTGTGCATGACAGCAGCTAGAGCATACTGCCTGTATTGCCAGAGACACAGACAAACGCTCCTCTCTGTGCACACTGGGTAAGCACTCACACCTGGCTTTGCATGCACACTCTGGCATGGGCTGATCATAAAGAATAACTGATCACATAGGATTTTTTATTTTTTTTAGCAGTCTGATGAGGTGTTGACATTTTAAGCAGAGAAAAGTAAACTCAGTAATGTGATGCATGAAAAAAACTGGTATAATGTAATCAAATACTACACTATAAAGTATTTTAGTTACATCAAAATTATGTCCTTATTACAAAAGAGTCCAGCACTTACAGATCCTGTAATAGATAAATCTTTTCCCCTTTAAGGCATTCAAAAAAGCAAGATTGTTGATATATAGCACAATGCAATTCATAGATATCATCAGAATGTTACAACTTCAAGATTTTCTTAAAACTTATCCTATAACCTGTAATAAAATATTACATTTTTGCTACCTCAACCAAATACAAAACAGCAAGAGAAAAGAGCTCACCAGAACCAAGACCAATCTGAAACATGCACTAGAGAAAAAAACAGCTTGACCCATGGGAACCTTAGATTAAATTTCAGTGTTTTCAAATCAGTTTCCTCCACATTTTGCCTATCAGCAGCAAGATTCTCAGTTTTTCTGAGACAATTTAAAAGTAGCTCATATCTTCTGAAAAGGAACAAAAATCAGAATGGTTATAAGTCTAAGATATATTTTATAGTTTGCTCTATGAAGTAGCACCAATGGATCTTACTAATTTGTTTCTGTTCTATATTTGCACTATTTACAACACAAAGACCAGCACATTTTGCAACTTATGAATCACAAACCAATATATCTCTAAATCCTCATCAGCTTCATAAGTTAGACTAATGACAACATGACTAATGACATGTTGGTTTCTATACTATCCTATACTTGCAATTACCCTAAGATTGATAGAAAACACCCATTACAAGTTTTTAGAGACTTTCCTGGCTTGGTCCATATTCTGTTGGAAGGCTGTAAATTTAGAATGGCTGTTGTTAGCAGTAGCACAGGCTGGACCCAGAGACAGCCCTTCACTCTCCCCAACACACTGCATCAAGTATCACATTTGCAAGACAAAGCAAAGCAGCCCCTTCTCCACAGGATTTACAGTCTGGACAAATGCTTTGTAGTCAGCATCAAGCAAACAGCGATTAAGACACAGAGCAGCTCATAAACCTTCTGCTAAAAAAAAAAATAAATAAAAGTTCATCTGATTTCTTGGGAGTAGTAACACATCATTTCCCACCTGAGCATCGGACTTCCTCTCATTGTTTCCTTTCACCTGGCAACAGATATTGTGTCTTACTTATTGAAGGTCTTGTTTTGTAAGAAACAATCCACAGGGAAGAATGACTGAAACAGGGAAGAAAGACTAGATGCTGGGAACAGCCTTTGTGAATCTGTCAGTTTACATCATCACCAATCAAAGCCCTTTCAAAGGGAGTTTCAAAACTTGAGGGCTCGACTCTGTCAAGAGATGAATGTTCCAGTCTTGCTGCAGCAAAGGCCTCAGCACATGCATCACTTTAATTACACAAGTGCACCAATTAAAGTGGATCCCCCTCATATCCTTAAAATTAAGTATGTATTTAAACTCCAACTTGAAGCCAGACAATCCAGTATACTGACCCACAGGAAGGACTGCTGTAAGTCAGGATTACACACACAGATAAGTACAGATACAGCTATCCCAAAAGCCTGAGGGGTTTTGTTGTTGGTTTTGGTTTTTTTTCCCTGATTGCACAAGTGTCAATCAAGGGCAGCTCAGCTGAAGCCAAGCAGGGCAGTAGGTTGTGGGAAGAGAGTCAAGGTCTTAGGTTGCATTTACTGTGATGAATTCCTTATTTTGAAATAACTGCAAAACTGTTTCCTAACAATGCAAAATTTCAACACAAGAACCAGAGAAACTTCTTACAAGCACATTATGAATACATCATATCAGTCTAATGGCAAAATGCTGGTTGGGTTTTTGCTTTCTTTCAAAAACCTCAGAAATCAACTCACTCCCTGCACATAAAGCCTCTGCCAGCAAAAGAAAGAAGGAATACCTGGTGCTGTAAAGCCATGCTAGTTCATCAGACAGAGGAGATTTTGTCCACTGTAAGCAATCACGTTAGCCATTCTGTCACACTAATGTACACTGATTCCATGAGTTACTCACAGAGACTGTAGCTTTTAACATTCTAACTTTAACACGCCTGTCATTCAAAATGGACCATTCTCACAAAATAACTATGTCTCTGCTCAATTCCCTCTTCTTAAGCTACACTTTAAGCAAAGTAGAAGAGAGCATTTTGGCCTGAAAAGGAGACAACAGAGAACACGCTGGAAGTTTATAAAAGCATGAATAGGACAAAAGAGAAAGCAAAAGAGAACAATTCTTCACTAACTCTGTGTCAAGACATAGGTACTATCAAAGGTTCAGAATAAAATGCTATGGAGTTTGACACAGTGTGAAGCTAAAGCTATGAAATTCCTTCTCACAACACATTGTTAAAAGTTTACAAAGGGTCAAGGGGCACTCAGAGCAGTTCATGGAAAGCAAAAATCAGTGCGTGCCATAAAGACAGCAGTTCTCCGTCAGAAAGCATCCAAGTTGCAAATCATTGCATGGTGAGAGAGCCTTCTGGAAAATTATCCTTACACACCTATCTTATTTTTACTCCCCCTCAGACACTGCTTTTTGCACCATCAGACCCAGAACACTTAAGACAGATGTCTGGTTTTATCTACAAGAGACTCCTAAACAGTGACACTTTCTGTAATTTACATTCAGCAGGTCCTTAAATCGAGTGGTTTAACGCTGTTTTTGAGCAACCTCATCGAACCTAAGCCATAGACTGCTACAAGCCGGCCGGTGAATCGGAGTTCACTTCAGTCCATCACAAGCGACAAAGTCTGTGAGTGAACAATACCGTACTGCCGCGCGAGAGATTCCCGCTTCCCAAAGATCCACGGGGCCCTCCATCGTCCTGAGCTACAAAACAAGATGTACCTTGACGAGTTGGTGTTTTGATTTAAAAGTTCATTTCGGGAGCGCTGCAGATCGCCAGCATCTGACGGGCACGCGTAACGAGATCCTATCAAGCCAGGCGCAGCGTGTGCCCGAAGAGAACAGGTCCGGCAGCCCGGTCCCAGCCGACTCCCGGCCGCTCACACGCTCCAGCGCAGCTGCTCAGCCCGGGGCAAGCTCGGGGCAGCCCGAGGTGAGCGCTCCGAGCCTCTCCCGGGACGGGACGGGGNGCCGGGGCTGCCTCCTCTGCCGGGGCTGCCTCCTCCGCCGGGGCTGCCTGCCGCGCACACCCCCTTCCCGCCCGGCTCGCAGCCGCTCTGCTCGGGCTCGGGGTGGTTTGGGGCTGTCTCCCCTCCTCTCGCCCTCTCCAGCTCCCACTAGTGCTCGCACACCCGGCCAGCCGGACGAGGATTCGNGTCACGGCCGGGGATGCGCGGCCCCAGGGCCGGGGCTGCAGGGCAGGTTACCGCCGAACTTCCATCACCAGCCCGGCCCCCACACACCCACCAAGGACCCCGCGCTTGGAGGACGGGAGGGAGGGGGTGGTTTAAGAGAAGCGAAGCAATTTACTGCCAGGATTAAATTAACAATCGAGATAAAACGGACAGCGTGGGAACAGGCGATTGAAAGACGAATCGCCGATACATTGCACAGCTTTAAGAGCGCCAGCAATAATTTATTACTAAATTAGGTGGTAGGCAGTATCACAGTCCGATGTGGATACTCCTCCTGCAAGTTGCGCTACAGCCCACAGGCAGGCAAGCACCATCCCGTTCTACCTTACAGCCCAGGCTTTTTAATCTCTGTATTATCATATTACTGCTTCCCTCTTTTCTATGTTTGATGAAAGGAAATAACAGATCAGCAGTTTAAATTATCATATTAGAAGCTTATGACCACAATTTAGTCCATCATAACGCGTTATGATGGGGAAAATGCCAATTTAAAGTGAGAATGTTAAGGGAGGATTACATTAGCAATTTAGTGTGCATCAAGAGTGCACTTTAAAATGGACGTGGAGCAATCTCACTGCACAGACTGCAAGCAGTAAGCCAAAAAATGCATCCTGGGAATGGACCTAATGCACTTTGGGGCCAACAGGCATCCCATGCACAAGGTGAGGTTGCAGCCAGTGCGAACACCTTGGCCTTGAGCACTAGCGGTTTCACATGGCAAATCTACTGGGCCACACTCACTAGTCATGTAGGCATCAGCATAACCTCATTTAATTTCAGTTTCTCACACTCAGCGTACTCCCTCACTGCTCAAGTGGGTTGGTGCAGTAATGCTGCATTCACATACACAGCAGCTAGTCTATCCCCCGTTAACCCAGAATGTTTAATTTGCAGAATATCCCTCCATTATTTTCGGCCAGAGATATAGAGGAGAGGGAAAACAAACCCCAACTGCATGTCTCTCTGTTCTTAGGCCTAAACCTATCCTCTCCCTGCACCTGTAGGCATGGAGCCTTTTTTCCATTTTACATCCACCTCAGCTAATAGTAGAGACTGATGTGGCAGAAGTCATTCCTAGCCAAGGCAAATTTGGAAATGCTGAAAAACTAGCTGAAAGCTCATTCCAGCAAGATTTCTGCACGGCTATTTTTTGAAATTGGTGTATTCAAATTGTTCTTGTGCACTTCATGCTCCACACTTTTTTGGCCAGTATCCTAGCCACAGCTCATTATAACATAGGTGTATTGTCTATTGTGAACCCAAAGTTTCTCTCTCAGTAGAGATACTTCATTTTTCAATCGGTTTCCCTCTTCTATTTATCTCCTACAGACAAAAAAGAGAAGATCAAGGCAAATAGAAGGACTTGCTTGCCTAGAAAACAACTGAATAGCTACTGCTGCTGCACTGACAAGAAAATCCTAGAAAAGAGAGAACTCAAAGAGAAAAGAGAAACACACCCTCAGGAAGTAATAAAGAGGGGGATGAAATGGAAAAGAGCACATAAAAACAAATAGGAAAGGAACAAAAGAAGGTGTAACTGAATTAGAAGTGCCATAAAGTGAAACAGCTGGCAATGAGAAAGAGGCCTTATGGACACCTATGCTTCACACTGACAAATTGAGAAACTGAAAAGTGTGGTTTCCTTGGAGGCACCAAAATAATTGACTCTTTACTAAGTATTACTGAGTATGTGAGAATCAAGGACTTGTGCTACAGCACTCCAGTGCCAGAGTGCAGCAAAAAGGGGAACGTTTTTTACCAATTTCCTAGAAAACATACAGCAAACCTTCAAAAATTAATGTCCTTCTTAGCTATGATGAATCAGCAGCAACAGAAAATACGCAGACTTGGACTGAGCTCTAGTGAAGGCATCACAATTTCTCTCTTCTTCCCACAAGCTCCAGTTAATCTCTTCTAACTGGATCATTTCAGCCACCATTCTTTAACTCCTAATTATATCCGACCTGATTATAACAATACTTGAATGAAAATGCTCAAAATATCAGGCTCCCAGTGACATTACTGAAGAGGAGATGTAGTGTTGCCTGACAAGACACTGTTGAGACTGCTGGATAATTGTCTAAATCTTCTATCATTGCTAAGGTAAACATATGAAACCACAAAAATGTTTGAGCCTCCTAGCAAAGCTTTTGGCATGCTTTCACCTTCCTGACCTCTAAGCGTTGAGCACTCCTCTGCAATTTCTTCTCATGCTATGTGTTGCCAGTGGAGGAGAATCCCCCCCTCACCCCCCAGCCACCCTAAACACATTCAAATAAACCATCCAGTGGAAAAACAAATATTGTGTGATCTCTTCACCTTTTGTCTATGTTTAGGAAAGACAACATAATCACATAATCCTTTCTATTTTAGCAGCAAATTCTCTCTTACGCTTTCCAAAACAGTAGTATTCTCTCTGTTTTGTGAAGAGCCTGGTGGCTTTGTGCTTTGTTTGTTTCTTCTCCTTGGTAAACAGCTCTGTGGAGTCTGTTTGTCATTCAGCTGCCCTATGTATTTCACAAAGGAAAAGACACACACATGCAACCCATTTATTCCCATTTTCCTAACTGTTGATCAGACATTATGATTTTCCTACTGCACTAAAGCTGAAAGTTTCAATAATATATGGGGAAAAAAAAAAAAAAAAAAAAAAGGGAATGACCATGCCAGATTAAATTGTTTTTTTATGGTACAGGCAGGGTGAAATTATTTCACAGCATTCTGATGCTTCCATAACACAATTACATCTCCTTTTCTCCTTTCCAAAACTCTATACCAAACTTCACTTGTCTTAGTTTACTCAGATTACAGCTGATGGCTTTCTACCATCTGTTTGCTGGAGCACAGTGTCTGTAGTGCTGTGCTGTGATTTTCAAATCAGCTCTTAAACTGTGATAAACAGAATATCAAAAACCTTTATCAGCCAGCTAAAATATTACTTAGGAAAGAGATAATTACCACTTACACGATGTCAAAAATGCTTTTGTCCATCAGTTAATATAATATACTGATCATCTACACAACATCTCATGGAGCATGCTTATAGAAAAACCCCAAACATGTAAAACATATTTTAATTGCCAAAACTTGATTCAAACATTATGAATAAGTATAGCTTGAGTCTGCAGACATGCAGCACAGGCTTGTTTCACATTTGCTGTGCAAACTCTGGAAGCTTAGGATCAAATTCACTTTTTACCTCACTCTGCCACAGGATACACACGTACATATATGAGTTTAAGTATGTAATACACTGGGAGTAAAACACTGAAAACCCATCTCAATAAAAGGAGAAAAACAAGAAGAAAGGGTACATGCTTCCCATGTGAAATGGTAATTGTGAGAGGGACAGAGAATTGGAAAGAACATAAAAGGCACTATATTTGAACAAAATTATTTAAGACAGCCGTTCCCAAACTGAGATCCAGGGACTAACTCCCTCCTGGGGAGAGCAGCTGGCTGGCTGCCTGCCTCAGCATCTTTCACCAGCAAGAAGAGCCAGCAGTCAGCCATAACATCCTGCACAAGTTTTCAGCGTGCTGGAGTCCTCTTATAAATTTCTGGCATTCACAATCCCTATTGATTTAAATGGGGCTTGAAAGCCATCAGAACTGAACACTAGACATCTTTGGTAAGTAAGAAAGTTTACAGTGCAAAAAATCTTCAGAGGAAATTTGAAAAAATAAAAACAGAAGACAGTGTCTAGGACAACAGCAGTGAGGAAGAATACCCTCAATTTGAAAATAAATCTGTTTCCTGTGATGTTTTTAACTGCAGTTAGTCTTAAACTGCTGACAAAACATCCTGGATTTTGGATACATCCCAAAGCACCCACATACACCTTGCTGATAGCAGAGCTGCTCCCAAGTCCAGTAAATGGACTTGCACAAAGAGCTCTTTGCATGCCTACTGTTTCCAAGGACTTGGAGCAAAGACTCTTGTGGATTTTCTTATTGTTTCTCCAAAATTCAGTAGTATTTTACAGCTTCTGCCCTCTGAACCACTATTTTTACAATAGGGTTTAATCCCTTTTTCAGTTTAAAGAAACAGCTGAGATAGCAAACTTTAACAATTTCATGTTCTAAACTCTAATTAGTTTAATGTAATATTATTTGTTCAGGAGTGTTGCTCCTTTAGTCAAGTTTCAGTATAATCCCAACATAATCCCCAATTTTTTTTCCCTTTTACATCTCATACTTCTCTGAAACATTTTAAATGTTCTGATCTACTAAACACTTACTGTGTGCCTTGTTTTTTGCTCAGTATTTTCTTTGATCATTTCTTTGAAACTTAATCCAACAGGTGTTATTTTAATTAAAAGCAAGTCTGTCATCATTATTTTATAATCATTTCATTATTAGGGAGTATATTTTATGCTTTTTGTTCATCTTAAAATGCCTTAGTTTATGACTCACATAATAATGATTTTATATTTACTGGTTTTCATGTCTATATAGGGGATGCTTATATAATTATTCTTCCTATACTGTAATGTTATTTGATCTTAGTGGGATTTCCTCTTGGATTTAAACTCTTGAAAAGAGATGGACCTTTTGGAGAGCATAAAATGACCAATTTAATGCATTAACAACAGCAGTTTTCTCTGAATGCAGCTGTGTTGTCACAGGGCATAAAATTTGACCTTTCGCACAATGACACCAAAAGTTCTTGGTATTCCCTAAGACATCAAAACAAGGATCAGGGCTCAGTCTTGAAGCAGCCATAAAAAGTTATTGGAACAAAACTGTTTAATCTGTTTTACATTTATCCTGCAGGCCATACAACTGCCCAGTGAAAGCCTGAGGACATCTGCAGAGTTTGCACAGAAAAAGGTACATTTTGCTGGGATCTTCCTTTGGTTGCATTTTGCCTTTTCTAATATGTTGGACTTGATCGGAAAAATGGGAGTAAGAAAAGAGTGGCTTTCTACACCAGTAACTCACCCAAGGCAAAGAAGTCCCATGCTGAGAGACTGTTTAATTCTTGCACTGGGAAGGAACAGGGTCTCACATTATTTTAAATTAGGTGCCTTTTTATTTGCAGGTACCCGTTTTGCCAGCCACAGGCTAAGCCATACAATGCATTTCTCCAATACCCAAACTGGAATATGTAAAACCACAAAAGGCATTTATTAATTCATAAAAGGATCCTTTTTATTTGTTCACTGTTGTATGGTGTGGAAAGCAGGGAGAAACAAGCCATGGAAAACAAAAGAAAACTGACAAGTAGAACGTTGCATGTCAGGGATAAAAAGCCACTAAGAGCCAGGGAATTGTCATCACACTGGAGTTACATCAGACTATAACCATCTCCAGCACTAGCTCTCCCTGTACACATCAGTGCTGCATAGTGATCTGTCAGTCAAATAACTAAAAATAACAGCCAAATACCCTTGAAGTTATGGAACTCCTTCCTTCCTTCCTTGATGTTCTGTACTTTCAAGACCTGCCATGTTACACAATCCTTCAGACTGCTGCTCTTTTGCACTGTGGAGATGATTTCCAGAGGTTTACTATACTGGCTTTCTCCTGATGAGGCTCCAAAGAGTGAGTCCTTTGATGAGTTCATGACAGAGTACTACATCAGGTAAAAGCCAATGGGTTCAATATCCAGAAAACAGAAAAGTTTGTCCTCAGTTCATTAAAAAAAAATAAAATTGCTATCAAGAAAATGTTTAAACAGTTTATGCATCCAGGAATCAGCCACCACATCCCCTTAATACCCTTGGCTTTCCCATGCCTTCACACTACTTAGATTTAAAATATTCATCACTGCATATTCTCCCCTATGCCACCTGACTACATACTGAAACTGTGAGAAGCCAGTCATTTGACCAAATGTTGCTATTACAGCTTCTCTTCTAAAATAGAGAAAAATATCATAATAAAAGCACTTAAAATTTTGTAATGTTATCAGGAGGAAAGAGAAAACTTTAAAACTAATTTTCAGTCATAAAAAATGGTAACTGAACAGCCCAGATGTAAATGCTATTAAAGAAGCAAACAAAAAAATAATCACCACTTAGTGTAATTGTATACTGAAAATTGTTAGAGATGTAAGAGATACAAGTAAACAAATACATAATTTGAGAAAGGACCCTTTGCACTCTGACTGAAGCTGTCCACTAGAAGCTGGAGACACTGTCTATCTTTTCCTGGTCCAGTTAATCCAGTTATTCCATAAATTTAAAGAGGAACCAGGGAAATATTTTCTGTCCTACCCTGACTTCTCATGAGAGAGATCCTGAGTTTCCCACCAGCACCTTTTATCCCACTCTCCTGGACTATTTCAGTTCAGGTGCACAGATCCCATGTCATTATGTCCCTTATAAAGGCTGCTGGAAATGAGAGGGAACATGCATCCAACTATATTGCTTGGGTTTAGGGTGATGTACTGAAAGGCCAAACAGATAAACTCAAGCAGCTTACTTTTACCAAAACCCATGCAAAGAAATGTCTTCAAATTCAGGACCACAGAGTAATTGGATACTAAGTTATAGTTGTTGGCATAGATAAGAAATGGGAGAACCACCAGTAAAATTACCCAAACTCTCTAAGAAGTAAGAAGACACTATGCACAAAGTGGATTACAGTTATTTTTCTGCCGTGTTTTGAGACCCAGGCAAAAAAAAAAAAAAAAAAAAAAAAAAAAAACATGAAAATTTAAAAATAAAATTTAAACCCCAAGGAAATTAAGAACCTCAAACTAACAAAACCGGCATTCNAAAAAAAAACCAAAAAAGAGGATATTTGTCTGGGGGAAAATTAAGGTGGGATTTGTTTTGTTGGTTTTTTGGGGTTTTTTTATTCTGAGTGTAGTATTTAGCTATAAAGCCACCTGTAAAGGGGAGCTCTTATTTCATGATAAGTACATGATGAAACTGAAAATGGTCTCCTCATTCTGCCAACATGGTAGATTCTCCTCAAATCCTACATATGGCTTACCAGAGAAAATTGCAAATTGGCATAAATGTTGGCTGTCACTACTAACAAATGCTTGCTAAATAATGTTTTTTCAGCAGGAAACACATCTCCAAACCCAAGCATGGAGACCACAGTTAGTTGTATCACTGCATGTCCAGATGCTGTACTGGAAACGGAACAAAGCAAGAGGGGAGGAGCTGCCACTCTATGAACTATTTTTCCAGCAACAAATAACTTCCTTGCATGCTGGTCAGTCTATTTGACTCCATCCCCTGTTCTCCTTCATTCTTACCAAACTATTTCCCTTGAGGAGCTTTCTTCAGGCCCTGGGCACCACCTACTCTTGCATAATAAATAATGATTTAGCAGCTTCCATGTGATTTTTGGGTAAAACAAGACATATCACAGAATAATGTTTTTTCTCTCTTCTCCTGCTACCCGTATGACAACATCAGCTAAATCTGAAGTTTATTCCATTTTGTTTAGGCAGATAAAAAGTTTATAAAGGCTTGGTTATCAAAACTGATGAACACACCCAGGCTACCTGCAAGCTTCAGGCAGTATCATCCATTTACATGTGCATAATGCAGAGATGGAACTGCTTTCTTGTATCACAGAAACAGAAATCTCCTTTAAACCTTTTCATAAAGCTATTATTGTAATAAAAATTTAAAAAAGCAGTAGCACACGAGGGACAGTTGCCTTCATCAGCATCCATCACAAAGAGAACATATTTGAGATGTCCATATTTTACTTCCAGTTCCCAAAGTGAAAGAGAAATTACCCTATAGAGCATCAGCTCCTGACAGTTCTGGAAGGTGTTTTACAACACAGAAACAAGCCTTCAAATCCCTTCCTACTCAGACCTTCTCAACCCAAGGGCACTCCAGCTCTCTCAGGCTTGAGTAGCCCTAGTAAGGTTCGAGTAATGGATGTGAGGTTTTGGGCAATGTCTGAGCCACACTGAAGTCCCATTTAGGGGACTGAAACGGAGGGGAAGCAGCACAAAGGGCTCCACGAGTATTCCTCAGCAAACACATTTACACTGAGCACAGAAAGCACTGACCACCAGAAGTAAAGCTCAGAGGATGCAAATACTGAAAACAAGAAAAATTGTCCTGTTGGCTGAGTTGTGTCCTTCACTGCCCTCCACAGACTGAAAACACTGCTGAAAACAGATATTCCTGTGAGATGACAGTAAGTTTTAGAAGACACACCTCACTAGAGGAAAACAGCTTTTTTATTCTACCTTGCAACCAGAGGATCAGGTTTTCTTTTGTATAAAACACCCACACCTTTTTTCACAAATCTATCTAGAAAAGTTTGTCTATGTCTTCAGCATTAACCTTTGGAAGTTTAAGAGATGGCAGAAATGTGTGATTGTAAGTCTAAAGACAGCACATACGTAGTTTGGATTTATTTTATGTTTTGAACAAGGGAGAGAGAACTAAAACCATTCCTGGAAAGGAAAAAAGGTGCTATCTATTATTTAATATAGCATATTAAAATAAAAATAAAATTAAAATAGCATATAATATATGCTATTTCTATTATTAAAGCATCCAGCATTTCTCCTGCATTTATAATTATCACAGCTCAGAAACATTGCTACTCATGTGAATTGCTGTTTCAAGGTAGTGACACATTACAGTGAAAGCATTTCAAAGCCTGCGTATTTGGTTTGGGCTTTTTACTTTCCAGACTGGGGAAAACTAGGAGCATTTTAAGAATTGGAGATTATTTTTTTTGGAACAGTGTTAAAGAAATGAAAAAATTAATTAATCCATTAATATCTTAGCTGTGAAATTTCAAGTGCTTACTATTTCCTCTTGACTTTCTCCTGAATGCAATTGATAATGGGTAAATGCTGGACCCCTGTAACTCTCTGGTTACAGCGCCTTACATTTTTCTGGTTGAGGTGCTACAACGTAGGAGGAGCTGAGTTTTTCCCTCTCTCTTTGCAATTCTTAGTTTCTGAAAAATAAAGGTTTTCATTAAGCCTTTTATGTTAGACATATTATTTAACAAAGTGTTTATCAAACACCTGGAAAATCACTCTCCTTTAAAAGTTTTATGATGGAAAAGCAATTACCCTTTAAGCTGTGTTTCAAAGTCACTTCACAAGAATCCTTTGGAAGCAAACCTCAGCTTTCTCTCCTCCTTAACACCCAATGTCACCCTACAAGCATGTAAACTACAGCTGATTTTATTATTTTAGGATCTAGTAATAAAATTTAGATCATTATTTTATTTTTTATTTTAAATCTATGGGTAAATTAAATCTTTAAATAAACCAGGATTGACTTGGTTTCAAATATTTCTCTTCCTTACCAGGGGTTTGAATTTGTACAGCTATTAGAGCCAAGTATGTCTTAAGCTTTTTCCGTACATCAAAACAAAGAGCAAATAAGAATCAAAGGCCTTGAGATTCCAGACGAAAGCAAATGGAAGTTAAAAGGCTCTGTGTAGGAAAGAAAGAGAAAGAAAAAGAGGAAGGAAGGAAGGAAGGAAGGAAGGAAGGAAGGAAGGAAGGAAGGAAGGAAATTCCCCAGAGATCTGTTAGGAGCCATTTCCTTGATTATCTACAGATGGTAGCAGACTGCAGGCTCTGCAGTGACCTCTCTTTTCATCCAGTCAGCTTCNAAAGAAAGAAAGAAAGAAAGAAAGAAAGAAAGAAAGAAAGAAAGAAAGAACTTACTTTATGGCAAAGAAATAATAAAAATTGGGGAAAAAAATGCAAGGAAGAACTAAGCCAACACTACACATCTAACAGTCTGTACTCATCTGAAAACAGAGAGCAGCCACCAGAGTTTGCCATGTGCCTTAGGTAGTAAGCAAAGATGCAAGACTTGAATGGAAGATTGTACAAGTGGGATACTCTGTGGAGCTAATTTCATTTTTTCTCAGGGGAGCAACACACAAAGACCATGTCTATAATGCAAAACACTGCCTTTGGGGTATTTTGAAACAGGAATCAAAGTTCTGTTCAAAAATACAGGGACAGTCAAATTCCTTTTCAGATTCTTACACCAATTTCCCAGTTCAGGGAACTGGCTGATGCTGTTCAAAGGCCATCCTCCATTATATTTGAAGAGTTGTGGCAGACAGGCAAGGTTCTGACTGAAAAAAGGAAAACCGTACTTCTAGTTTTAAAGAGGGAAGAAAGGAAGATCTGGGGAACTTCAGACACATGAGCCTGGCCTCTGTGTCTGGGGAGATCGTTGAGCAGATATTCATGGAAGCTATGCTAAGGCACATATGAGACAAGGAAATGACCAGAGGCAGCCAGCACAGCTTTACCAAGGGCAAATAACACCTGAACAATCTGTCAGCCTCCCACAATGGAGTGGCAGCAACAGTCAACAAAGGGAAGATCCAGCTGTGTCATCTACCTAGATTTCTGTGAGGCCTCTGGCGCAGTCTCACATGATAGCCTTATCTCCAGACTGGAGACAGAGGTGTTTGGTGGATGGACTACTCAGTGAAGGTTTGCAGATGACATAAAGCTGAGCAGGGTGTCTGACATAACAGAAGGAAAGGATGCCATCCAGGGATGGCAGCAAATTTCTTTAGAGCACAAATTGCTTTTTTTGTTACTGTTTGACTATGCTCTCTCTCCCCCTTGCCCCACCTGAGCGAAGGATGCCAAGCTGCAAGGCTGCAGTGTCAGGGACCAGCAGGAGGGGCCCCCCAGTCCAGGGGGAGCTGAGGAACCCCCCAGCACCACTCATACACTGGCTCATCAGGACCTTGTCCCCACACAGTACCTGCACACTGGATAGAGCTGGTCCTTTGTAGGCCCTTGACATGGCAAGCCACGCCTGGGGTTCCAAGCAGGAGACAGGGCTGGAGAAAGTTGTGCTGGGAGAGAAGAAGGAGGTATTCATCCTGACCTTCAGTGGAGACCCAATGGAGCTATCTGGGTAGAATGGAGGTGGGGGGAAGTCCCATGGGGGCTTTTCTGGGATATTAAGACTCATTAACATAATTATATTGATAACAGGTGACGAGCCTGTAAGGTTACTCAAGGCTAGATCTTGTTCTTCAATTTATTATTTTGCACAGGAAAATTCAAACATCAAATGTGGAGACTCTCGTCTCAGGGACAAGCAATCTCCTTTAACTTGCCATATCTGAGAAAAGCTGAGGATACACTCCACAGGAGGCTTCTCCAGCTATAACTAGAGCACAAACAATTTAATACAAGACACTGTTGACTTCCTCTCTTTTTCTTTTCAAGAAAATGTATTCTCTTAAAGTGTTCTGAAAGTCACTGAATTTAGGAACAACAGACACTTTATACTGGAGCAGTGGAGGGAACAAGCTGTGCTGGGTAAACTGGCATAATTATGCTTGGATGTCTCACAAAGGCACAACAGAAATTCCAAATAGCACCAAACATTAAGTTATAGCAGGTGCAAAACTCGGGGCCAGTTTATCTGGTTTATTAAGTCTCTGCAAGAAATGAAAAATAAAATTAAACTGAAAGCTATGATTTGGTCAAGATCAAATACTTTCAAATGCATTTTGCCACTGTTTAGGATTCTAATTCCTTGTTAAATCATGAGAAAACAATGAGATTACCCTCAGTATCAGTTCACTGAGTAAAAGACTGTCATATTGCAAATTTGAACATATATAAATGCGCCTAATAATGAAATATTACTGGTCATAATCTTCAAATACCCCAATGAAATTCTCTTTTTGCAGACATGAGCCTTATCAGAGTTACACTGATCCCATCAAAAACAAAGCTGTTCCAGAAATATACTCTCCATTTACCAACACTGCAACATTTACCAGAAAACAAGTACTTCTGAGGACTACTAAAGTGGACTCTCATTTCACAGCTCCCAGTAGTGCTAATATCATGTTTGAGATTTGTTCTTTGGAGCAGATGCTCAACATTTATAAGATGTTTCTATTGTTTCCTGGATTAAAACAAGCCCTTTTACAAATTGTAACAATGCTGCTTCTGCATCCTATGTAAGCTACCCTGAAGCATTTCCCACAGTCTCCAAAGTGAGACAACATTAGCGTTAAATGAACTGCAGCTCAGTGAACTTTTAAAATCTGGCCAAAACAGGGGAACAGATTGTTATCAGCTCAGATAATAAATTATGTTGTTTTAAATATACATTCTGAGCCAGGCCCATACATCTATTTTTGCTCTCAAATATGCACTGCCTTGTGCTGCACACACAGCACACTGACAGCACATTGATAACCTTTGTTCCCGGGGCCTTCCACATTGTATTATCTTGATTCAATTCTTGCACATTCCAGAAAATGACTTGTCCCCTTATCAATGGACTCTGCCATGCTAAATTGCACTTATGGGGTTTGAAAAATTTAAGTCTTCTGAGTGAAACTTTGCTTGTGGCAAAGCATCAGCAACTCTGATTTCATAGGATTGTTTTCACAGCCCTTAAGAACAAGTTTCTACTGAAGCCTCGAAACATTACCTGAGTAATGCTGAAAATCATTTAAGTATGAATCCATGCAAAATATTTCCCATCATAATCACTTTTCAGCCAGGGGCCACGTATTTGCTCACCCATGCCCCAGGCAGCTGACAGGGCGGCTCGCCCGTTTCCCCCAGCCCAGGAAGCACTTTCTACCACACCCAGGGTTTCTTACAGGTCAGAGCTTTTTATTTCAATTATGAGCCTTGGGCAGAATGTCAAACAAAACAGTTATTTGCTTAGTTTGGGCTACCACCCTGCCTCTGAAACTCCTTCCTTTCAGTTCCTCTGCTTTGGGGACTATTGTAGGACATTGCCTGAAACTTCAATAGCAAGCATCTGGACACGTTTTGGACAGGTTTTGCAGCTGTACAGGGTTGACTGGTAGGAGTCTCTCCAGCCTGTTCAATGAGCTGTCTTTTCTGCTGGGAAAACTCTCTGTTTGGTACAGAACACACCTTTTTCTACAGACTCGACTCTTGCGGCTTTGAGTCTTTAAGACTCAAAGAGTTTAAGACTCAAAGACTTTAAGAGTTTTGTTTTGACTGAGGATCTGAGATCTGTGGAAGAAATAGTTTTCTCCACGTACATATGTATGCTTTTTCACTTGTGAATCCTGATGCCCTTCAAACTCTCACACCTGTCCCAGGGACATCAAGCCTGACACAAGCTGGACTAGTAGCAGACCCAAAAGCTGTTCTGACATGCCTGTCTGAAGGAGGTTTTAAGGCAGATTTTTGTCAAATTTGGGAGCAAGAACAGAGTGTGGATCACCTTCCCAGATCAGCTACCTGTGTGCTCCTTCCTTGACATTTTGTAGTCCCTCACTGATTGTGAAATATTCCCATTTGCTTTTCTGCTTGTAGTGAGCAACAATAATTCCAGCATGCCAAAATGCGTTATTTGGCTTACAGTCTCTTCTTAGGGACCAATGGCTAAAAAACCCATTGATAAGTAATATGTAAAAAGCCAGACTGTACAATTCATATTTTGCCACAAAATCATGCAGGATAGAGTGAAAAACTTTTTTTAAAAATCACTGATAGTATTTTATTTTGTCCTTTTCCGGGAAAAAAAAA
>VWZN01010159.1:367277-415056 GCA_013396955.1 Regulus satrapa | reverse complement strand
ACCCACATTTTAATGTTTGGTCCCCCTGGAGCCCCTTGGCTTTTTCCCACATCTTCCAGATAAGGAAATCACCCTAAATAAATATTTGGCTTGAGTTAAAGGCGATGTCTTCAGAGAAGGCCAGCAGCTTTGCTTTTCCAGGGGGGCTAATAGGATGCAGTGGCCAGCTCTAGCTGTGGCTGCTTGGCCCAAGCACCTCCATTACTGTGCCTCCATTCCCCTCCCACCCATCTGCCTTCTCTGCCCAGGTATAAATTCCTTCAGTTAGGGACCCTCTGCATGTGCGACCACAGGACTTGGGCAAAAAAGAGCTCATTCTTCACAGAGAAACATGGTAACAAATAAAAATATACAGCAGGAATCTTCCTTTTAATTCACCATCATTTGAAGTTGGTCTTTCCATTACCTCAGCATCAGATCCATTGCTCTTATTTTCTTTGTGCCTGTTTAAGAGGAACACAAAACCATCAAGGGACAGATTGCTGTACTAACTGTGTAATATAGCAAGGCATCACAAACAGAACTCCAACAAAAAAAAAATTGCAATATTTTAGATACATGAAATAATTTTTCATAAGATAAAAGTTGATTTTTCTTGGATTGTGAGATGGTATAATACCAGGGTTGTCAGCATTTGGCTCACAAATGACAAATACACAGTGTCTGAATGGACTTTTCTGGGGGGAGTTGAGAGGCGTAAACTAACATTCTGAATTAGATTTTTATGAACCATGAATATGAGTATTGACAAAAAGAACATTTTTAGCTGTATGTTTTCAATGACTTTGCTCTTTATTTCCAAAGCTGCTTGTGACAGCTTATTCATTCCCTGAGATTGTTTATTCCTGGTAAAAAGAGCACACCCAGTTCAGTGCAGATATACATGTAGATAAGCAGTTTTCAACCCAGAAGGGTGGAGAGCTACTTCTAGAGGACCACAAAAGGACAACAGAAAAAAACTATTTCATATGCACAAATCTGAAACATGCATAATTTCTGGAAAGAGCCTCACTTTGACTGAAAAAGCCTAACAATATAAAAATGTATTAAAATTCTGACATAGATGTTTTAGTATTTTGCCAGACCTGGAAATCCAGTGGGGATTGTGCCAGGAGACCTCAGTACCTGCTGCTAGGGTCTTGTGCTGCTACCCAGCCTTTAACAATAAAATCTCTTGCTTTGGCTTCCATGGTGAAATAACATGAAGGAAATGAGAGTGAAAGAGAGAGATGGTACTCATACAGTCTGCTGTAAATAACTACACTGCATATTCATTATCTGAATCAAAGGTACACAATTATGCTTTGACTTAAACAAATCCCTCTGAGAATATCTAGACAACAGCAAGAAATGTCTTCACCTTGAGTGTGCAGACTTGCTCGGTGTCAAAAATTAGCCTCAGTGTAGGCCAAAACTAGTGACCTGCTTGCAGTCATCTATGGTACATACTCATGTATGGTAGAGAACACAAGCTGAGCTATGGAAGTCTTGTGTCATATTGCTTTTTATGCTCCACTTTAGGACTCAGCAGCTCTTACCTTGAAATGAGATTGAGATAAATTCAGTTATTAACGACAAATATTAGCATATGGCCTTGAAAAAAAAATAAAAATTTGAAGTGCCCTTTACAGCATGTCCTCTGTCTCAAGGCAAGAAGTGACCCATTCCTAGTGCAGAATTCAACATCCACATATCTCCTCCTGCTTATCCATTTGTAAAAATTGCAGGCTGAAGTTTGTATAATTTACTATATTCATTCTCCAAATTTCCCTCCTGTCTCCTAACCAAGGTCAACTTGCTCTTGACAGTCTTTAATAATTGGAGTTACCTGAAATGAAAACTCTGAGCTCCCCTAATTAGCACAGTTGAAATCACCAGCAAGGTGATAGCTGCTGTATAGATATCCAACACTGTAATGCAGTGTGAACCAGTGTGGCATGTGGATCCCTTAACACTGGTTTTCAATCAGAAAAATAATGAGCAACACATATTTTATACAGTAATCACTATTACTCAATTTCATTAATCAATCTAAAAGGCCAAGAAGTTTTGTTTTCTAAGTGGTTTCCTCATGGCCATCAAGTTATTAACCTCTTTAGCAGTGAATGAAATTCAAAAGCACTCTTCACATCTGAAGGATCTCATTTCACATCTGTGGAATGTGGGGAATTTCTGAAAGGTGAAAAAGTATTAAGTACAGATGTGCATCCATACATTATCCTCAAGACAATGCATACAGTATATTAGTCAGTTCTGGAAACCCTCTTGCCAACTGTTGATCTGCAAGAGAAATCTGCAAACAATTTAGGGAGGATTGGTCTGTGCTCTGTCTATAGTTAATCTGTGACACACTAACATCCTCTTGAGGAGATGTTAATGAACATTTTTTATTTATGCCTGTCCTTGCAAAATGCAGGGGTAGACTTGGCAGAAAGACCTTTTCTTCTCGCCATGGGGGTATCCATGGGGCATAAGGATATCTGTCCCAGCATATGATCTAGGGACAAACCTCTCTGAGATGAGACAGATAACTGGGGACAGAGTGCAGGGCTTTGGTCTGTAAAGTCCCTCAGGGCACTGAGCCTCTATCAAGGATGCTCACAGCAGTACCTCACCTCAGAGTGAGAGACTTTGGGCTGCCAGGGGTCAGGGCTGGAGTGAAAGCATCTCAGACCCGACAAAAAGAGGAAACTCAGGACAGAGTGGTCTCGTTCCACTCATAATTCTTTACTTAAAAGATCGTCACCTTAGGTAGCACTCCTCTATTCCATAGGTGAAGATGGTTTGGAGAGGACAGGAAGAAGTTCTAGGCCTACCTATTCCTTGAAGGGCTCGCTCACCCATGCCCCTTGTTGCTGTGTCAAGTGATCTCTGAGAGGACAAGATGAAAATCCAGGAATTTTCATGCATTGCATCTGGGCCAATTAATACTATTATTTTTATTTTTCTCAGAGAAAAACTGAAAAAAAACCCCAAGGATCTAGAGCATGAGTTCAAGGATGCTTTTCAGAGATGGAACATTCTGAACTTGTACTTCCTTCAGTATCGAAGAAATATCCTCTCACTGAGTGAATATTTTGACCAGGATGTTTATGAAAATGAAGGCCTTTTTCTCTTTTTCCAGCTATGTTTTAAGAGGCAGAGGCAGCTGTGACTTCATTTGGTGAGGGACATAATTATTTCAGTATGTTGCAGGCATTTTCTGAGAAGGCCTACAACTGGACAAAACCAGTAGTTGGGCCTTTTAATGTTTTTTGTTTTGGATTTGCTTTGTTTGGCTTTTTGTTTTTTTTTTTCCATTTCTGAGGGAATCACTCTTTGTGGGAGTACATACCACAGTGTTAGCAAAACCTGCCAGGTCCATTCAGACCTAAATATGCCTCTGAAAAGGTTTGAACAGACAACGGTTATACTTTATTCCGGGGAGACCAAGATCAACTGCTGCTAAGGACTTCAGAGGAAAATATCACTGTTTAAAGATCTTGATGTGTTTCACTTCCTTGCTAACAGCTAGGTTGCTTAATCCTATTAGGATGAGGGTAAAATGTTCAAAGGTACCACCTGAGGCACATGGAGAACATAACACCAAGCAGGAAAGGTCCTGGAAGCATCAGGTATCTCCAGAGTCAAGTTGCAGCTTAGCCAGCTTGTTCAGAGCAGTTTTGAATGGAGGTTCCTAAGATGTTTAATGGCTTTTTCCACTGCACTGGTTGCTGGTAGCAGTAGCAGACAGATTCTTTCCGTAGATGATTAAAAAAAATTTTTAAAAGGGTGGAAAATGCCAGTCGTGCCAGTATTCTCAGTTCTGTTCAAGTTTCTGAAGTGCACATCAGCTGGAAATCTGTAACTTCTTTCTCACTATGCCAACAGTGGGATTGAAAACACAGGCTAAAGCCTCAAAGCCTCTCAATCAAATGAAGGGACCTCATCAATTAGCTTGGATCATTGTCATCCTTGGCAGATTAAAGAGGAGCTGCAGAGTCTGCCTTCAGTACAACAGTGTGTAAATGGAGAAACCAGACTAATGCTGACAACAGATACCACTCTCCTCAGAGAGGGTAGTCCCAAATTGCTCTTAGGTAGGAAAGGATTACCATGACAGTGCGATTGTGCCAGGACAAATGTTTTCGCCATCATTTTTGTGGTGGGGCAGGCCAGCTCTGCATCACACCCTCTTCAGAGCTCATTACATCTGGTTTTGGTTTTATGAAATTCTTGATGCCCTTGTTGCCACAAATCCAGTCATTTAGCAGTGGCTATCAAGTCACCAATGTATGGTTGTAGCAAGGAATTTGGTAATTTCAGGAGATGCATCTGCTACTCATTCCTAGGCAGTCATCTGATGCTGCTAGATTATATAATAAATTTGAATCTGGCAAGAATGAACAAGAATCCTATAACAAAAGTAGAAACCTGTTTCACATACTAGATCAAAACAGGCAGGAATGATGGAAAGAAACTGTTTCAAAACTGAACTTCACACATTCCAGTTGCAAAGCTTGGCAGACTGTCAAGAGACTGAGTGGAGACTCTGGTCTGGGAAAAGGGAGTACCATGTCACAGCAAACTCCACAACATCACAGCTGATAGCCAATGGCACAGACCCCTAATTGAAATAAGGCTCTCAGTCATGCAATAAAAAATGATGGTTTCTGAGGCGGCAGATTCCAATTGTCAGCAGGAATCTGATTAGTTCTTCCCCTTGTCCGAGCTCAGGCTGGCTCTTTGTCTGCAACACGTGACTTTTGGGACTGGCTCTTAAACACTCAGCAAAAGTTGATACGCTGTGATTTACAATCCGTTATATTCCTCACTGTGGATCCCAAGCGTGCAAGGATGGGCGAGGATTATAGACATTCCCAAGGCAGGGAAACGAGTGACAGGCACGAGGAGCTTCTGACATGCTTCTCGGCTGAGCACTGCCCCACAGCTTTATGGGAAAGCTATTTTTTTGGGAAAGCCACTCCAGAGAGGTGGTGTGACCAAAGATAGAAACAGAAAATCCTTAGCAATGATAGAAAGAATTGATGCTGCATTTACTGATCTCCCATCAGTTTGGGATATAATGTAATATGGATAATGGACTGCAATCTCCCTATTTTCCATCAGTTTCTTGCAGGACAGATGTACAAGTGATGCTTCACTCTGCAAACTGAACAAGAAAGGGGTCTCCTGCATGTTTTACCTTCACTCCTAACTTTTCAGATATGTATGTATGTATTTATTTATTTATTTATCTATAAGTATGTCCATAAATTTCATATATCCCAAATCTATGTTCACAACATGCACTGACAATTCTGGAATTACATTTTTTGTGCAACAGAAGGCATCTAAAATGTAATGGCTATAACTTGAACATTTTGTTCCAAAAGAAAGGAACCATAGTGAGTAAGACCAGGACAGTAGTGAATACATTTTTGATGCTGGTATTTTTCCAAGCACTGATCCTTTTTAAAGAGTTGTTCCAAGTTGGGGAATAGCACTAAACTTGAAATTACTGATCTCTGTAATAGAGTAGTTGTATTTATTACTCTGATGTAGCATTGGACTCAAGCTCTGATCTAGCACCTGTTTGAACCTCTGTGCTCTGTATATGGTAGAAGAGGGGGTGAAAGAGTCAGGGTCAAACCACAGATCTGCTGATTTTCTCCATCTGCAGAGCTCCAGCTTCTCAGCACCATTTGGGAGGGGGGCTTGTAGCTTACAGTGTAACTGTACTGTTGGCCTCTTGCTATTCCTTCTTTGCCAAAAAGAAAAAAAATCCTTACAAAATGCACATAGTGATGAGAAAGAGATTCCAAATACTGAGGAGCTTGTTGCTGTAGCTGCCCCTTTGCCTACTGAAAGGCAAAGCTCAGCAGAGCTCAGAAACGAAATCTGACTCTGAGTAGTTATACCATGAACCATTTCTTTCTATGGAGCTGTGCAACAGACTGGAACTCAGGCAGTAAAAAGTGCTTGTGTTGCCACCCACCAGGTGTCTAGAAGGTGGTCTGCTATGCTCACATTCCTTGAATTAATAAGACCACTATACCTAGAAAACCCAGATAGTAATGTCTGATTTCCCACATACAATAAACCAACATTTCAGTGCAACTTCCTCATATGGATTTTATAACCAAGTCCTAGTTACTGATTAGTCCTTCTCAAAAATCTGCACTGAATCAAATACACATCAGACTATTTAACTGGCAGAGTTAAAAATCATCAAATCCAATAATCAGTATTGCAAACAGAAACACAGACAGTTTATTATTTTAGTGACTAATACGTTACTGTTCCTTTCAACTCAAAAGACCAAATATGTACTATTTTCCCTGTGTGTAGTATACAAGAAAATCCAGATTATATGCACTTCGATTTTCATCTGTTCCCTATCAAACAGTCCACTTGCATTTCTCACATAATGTAAAAGCAAGGTCAAGCTATTCAGCAAGTGTCATTTCCTAAATCTGAGCTTTAGTCTTATCCCACACTATGTTCTGCTACAACCAAGGTAATGTCTGAGAAGTGATGGATCAATCTCTTTACTTACTGTTCAGTGAAAAACTATGCATTTTTTTATTGCATTTGAGAAAAAATACAAAAAACACATTTTAAGCTATTTTGTTATTATGAGTTATTGTTGAATTATTTTTAAAGTACCAATAAAATTATTAAAGAATATAATGATTGGCATCTTACTGGGATGCTCGTATCAGGACACCCACTGGGAATTAAGGTCTGTGTCCAGAAGGTAAGCTCCTAAATATATTAGCCCATAATGGAAATATTGATACTTTAATGATGACACTGCCAAGGTAATAAACCTTACACCACAATATTACCTCTTTATACCAAAAATATACAGAAATAAACAAATAGAACATGTTGAGAAATTATACAGAAACTCTGTTAAGCATTTTAAAGTGTAATAAAAATGCCTTTGGCCCATTAAATGCACTCTACTGACTACATGAGGCTGTGCCAAAAAGTATCAAAGCTTTTACAACAAAAAGAAATTTTAAAAAAAGGTCCAAAAACTTGGTATTGTATGTTTTCGCTGAATAATTAAATGAATGTGCTGGGCATAACCCAGGAAAAAGCATAAGGGCCGTTTCATCTTACAAAAACCCAAGTGCACACACATATACATGTACACATTATGTAAACATATATATATTTATACCCACAAGCACACTTTTGATAATTTGCCCATGTGATAGTTTGCCAGGAATATGATACAATCAATTATCATTTTCCCTTATCTATTCAACAATAAATGTACAACTCTGGAGTACATTCTAATGTTACTTTAAGAAACCTGAATCACCTATAAAAAATAATTTCCCTTTTCTCCATTATTTTTACTTCTAGCAGTTGAGCCAATCTCTGACCAGATGCAAAGAAGTGTCTTGCAGTGCCAAGCCCAGTTTCTTCTGAGCACTGAAATGTCCTGGAACATCAATTTTTTTTTCCAGTTCTGCAAATGACAGATCAAACTTAGAGAAATATACATTGATACAGAAGTTGATATATGTAATTTTTTAAAATTCATAAATCAGTTCTGAAATAAGAACTAGTTATTTCTGTCTCTTGTGCAGCAAATTTATGAGGCAAGATCCTAATCTTCGAACCAGCCATTAAAATGACACCTATTGTAAATTCTTCTCAAAAGTAAACTTTTTATCTAGAGAGAACAACAATTCCAGATGCTGTTCTATCCCTAAACCTGTGCAGATCTTTCTAAACTGTAATGCTTTGGATTTTTGTACTGTACATATGCCTAACTGCATTAATGAACACCTCAAACCTTGTCATTGCATTTGCTTTGGTATCTCTTTATGTGACCAGAAGAGACAGGACAGGCCTTGTGCATTAAATAATTACCAGAAAACAATATTAATCCAAATGATAATTTCCTCCAAGCTTCTGAGATAGTTTCTCTGCTTTACATCTTCTGTGCAAAGATTATCTTGTATCAGAATTTCACAAGCTCTACTAAATAAAAATAACAACCCACAATGAGCTGGCCTCTCTGCCACATACAAATCGCAATCCATTAGATTTAACCTCTTGAAAGATGACAGGGGATTCTTCTGTCATGTTATTCTCAAGTCAGCTGTCTTTTAAGGATCCAAAATACATAAAACATCTCCCAGAGTCACTCTAACTTAGTTCAGATCCTTTTAGTAAATCACTATCTTGAAATAAAAGGATTTGGGTAACTCTGTGTGGGTAAAGAGGAAATTGATGACTTGCTTGGAAAAATCCAAAGACAAAGGAAACACAGATGAAATTTTTCACTTTGCTTTTTGAAACAACCACAAAAGGTTGGGAAGTCAGACTGGGATTACTCCAGCGACTGTGTACACTCCTCTCTTTGTACAGGAATGGTAATTTAATCTATTTACAGTGACTTATACCGTGACCTCTGGAAGGCGTCACAATAAACTCAGAAAGGATCTATGAAAAACATGCTTGAAAAATTCATATCTAACCACACGACAAAACGTTTGGCTTCCTGTTTGAAACAGATGGAAGAGATTTCACATAAAGCCCATGTAGTTTCATTTTCTTGCGTTCAAACCCAAAACAGCTGAGGTCTAAATGACTTTAAATCACTAAATAGTCATTTTTTCCCTTTACCTAATTTAATTTTTCTCTTGCTGTTGAATTTATGCATCCTTCAGTTGCTAAGCTAATATGCAGCATGTGACCTATGTGGAGTTTTCCACGAACATTGCTATGTAGGGCTGGAGTCAGGTTAAATGAAAATGTACACACATGGAGGCAAGCATCTCCCCTATGCCCATACTAACAGCTAGGGCCAACTGAAACAATGTTTTGCTGAAGAGTTTGAAATACTATGAATGGCACAAGCATAAGATTTCAGATTTGGTCTTTTATACAACCATTTTTCTCCAGGCATGTTTTTAGAATCGTGTGAGTAATACCAACACAAAATAATTGACAGGGGGAAAAAAGGGTATACTAAGGATTAGCAACACAGATAGTTTTTTCTCAGCCAAACTAGGAATAAGAATATTGACATGAGTAAGAATTTCACAGATAACATTTGGCAGCTGGTGTAAATCTTAGGTGGGATGAATGAGATGAACCTGGAATTACTGTGGATTGGCTCTTCTGCTTTAGCAATAACTGAAGAGCTCCTAATGCTGATCCTGCATAGACTATTATTATTAATACACATAGCTCAACCTACTAAGCTAATACAGTTCACATTAATCTGTTAATTCATTTGCCAAGCTACTCAGTTATTAACCACTCCTGTGTTTTGTCATTTATTTAATTTCCACATTTTTTAATATTTTCATTTTCACCTAAAATTATACAAGGCTATTAATGAAATGGAAGGTGTTTTGATATGGTATTTTCAGCAACATTTCCTGAAAAGTGTGTACATTTATATATTAATCCAGTAACGTCCTTGCTTTCCATCAAGGAAAGCATTTCTCACACACAGACACACAAAATTTTGCCTGAAAGTGTGAAATTAAAATTTTAATTCTTTGTCTTCTTGTTAGGATCACAGGACAATTCAGTTTAGAAGGCACCTGCTGAAATGTCTGGCCTATCCTCCTGCTAGAAGTGAGGCAACACCAGGTTGCTCAGGGATTCAGAGATTCAGTTGAAACTCAGAAAATTTTAAGGAATGGAGACTACACAACCACTCTGAACAACACAACATCCCAGTAAGATAATACAGTGCAATTAATCTCATGGGCAAATCCATAAGTCACATTCCTTTCAAGATGTACATACTTTTATTATATAGCCTCAAAAGCAAGAGAATGAAAAAGAACTGAAAAACATTCCCCATCTCTTTCTATTTTTATTTTTCACATATGTAGTTTTTCTTCAGTTGAACTTCATAAAAATTATCAGTGTGAGGCTTTTTGTGCTTGTGATCCAAATTCACAAATTTGAAAATGAATAGAGTGTTTTTACAAATCCAAGGTATTTCTCCCAACAGCGGCATCTGAACTTATCCGAGACTCCTGGGACAGCATGCCCTGATTCCAGACGTACCTCTATTTGCCCCAAGAGTGTGTAATAGCAATAATAATAGCACCAGCTTGGTGTGTGAGCCCAGCCTGCTGCTCTCCCTGTGGCCTGCTGTGAATGAACACAATTGCTCAGCTGACATTTCCACTATTCTTGAAAGCAAAGCTCAGCTAGACCATTTAGTCAACCATGACTGTTCTGATTTTACAAAAAAAAAAAACACCACAGATTAAATTCAGCTCTTTCTGGTACAAGAACTTTGTCATCTATAGCAGTTTTATATAGTACTTTTTTTTTCCCTATGTGCTTTGTGATAGTGTTTTGTTTCTCCCCAGTGATACTAGGAAAGGATCTGATGAGAGCTGTGAAACTTCTGCTGTGTTGCAGAGGAGTTTTTAGGAAAGGTCCTGCTAGTTGGCTATTTTTATTTTCTGGCATCATTAGAGGTCTGGAAAAATGCCCTGAAAAATTGAGTCCAGGCACATTGACTTCAGAAATTGTTATATATTAACCAGAAATTTCCTCTTTCCCCACCTACTTTTAAAATTTTTAACAGTGGAATATATTGAAACATGCAGAGAACTGTAAGACGGCCAAGAGGACTTACATAAAACTCACTTAAATGATCTACTTCTGCAGCGGAATAAATCAGAGGAAATATCAGCTAGGAAGGAGGATATCTAAAGAAAGTGACTGAAAACTGCTAGTTAAAAAGAAAGTGTGATATATTTTCAATTCCCCTTTTTCTACTCTCAAAGAGCCACAGTTAATTGGATTGCTTTCAGAATGTCTCACATCAAATTCATTTTACTCTATAGAAACAAAGAAGTCACCCTTTCCCTGGGACCAGCACAGGATGTTTGCAGGCTGAGTACTTGAAGGGCAGATTTGTCCTTTGGTGTTGCATTCAAATGCAGTCACTTCATGTTGGGTAACAAGCATCTCCTGGGAGATGTGACAAGTGTTGAAATGTGTATGACAAACCTCATTCATCTGCCAGATCAATGCCCCCTGCCTTTCACAGCCCAGCATCTTTTGTCTGTGGGGAGGAAGGGAGAAGAGTGCCTCCAAGATGAGGGCAAGGTTGGAAAGTGTGATCAGAGCCTGAATGCGCTGGCATCTGTTACAAGCACAGGGAGGTGAAATGATATTTCTAAGAACTCCTGTGACCGTTTATAACCACGTATTCCAAGAAAACTCCCAATATAGTCACCGTCGTGAACAAAGACTGCAGGCTATATAAGCAACAGATGAGCTAACCTTCCTGCCTTTTGGGGCACATTTCCTTTGGCCTGGAGCAGGGATAGACACCCTGGGGACAAGGTGAGGAGGCACTGGTCGGGAAGGGGACAAGTGGGTGGCTCCTGCTCTGCCTTTGAGGCCAGGGCACAGGCCAGACAACAGGACTGAAGTGTTAATTGCTGGAACATCTCCCACCCATCCTGCTCCCGTGGCTCCTAAAGCTGACCAAGGCTGGAGACACTACCTCTTCTGAGGTCTTGGCTTCAGCCATAGCTGCTCTGTGGCACATGCTCCTTTTTGGCTCATTTTTTGCCCAAGGGGAGGCAGAGAGGGAGCCCCAGAAGATGCCGCACACATCCCAACCGCCTCTCTTATTCCAGCTTCCCGGTGTCAGTGTTTTGGAAGAAAAAGTCCCATACTCTGCTGAGAATCCCAGCAGGTGGGCAGTGCAACCACCACTTATAATATAATATTTTGCTTTCCTCAAAATATTCTCAGAGCATGAGTTTTGGCGGCACTGGTATTTGACTAATCATAACCAAGTCCTTACCTGCACTTTGTTTCTATTTTTATTTCCCCCATAATATTAGCTTCAGATGTCACTATTTTTCTTGCTTTTTAATTAAAGACTTTGACATTTTTAAGCTGCTTTATGTGTCTTATCTTGGCAATATTCAAAAAAGTACTACACAGATGGGCAAATAATCATATCAAGATCTGAGACAGTGCTTCCCTTCATCTTGGTCCATTTGGGTTAGCTCACACCACATACCAGTGTGAAGTATTCTTGTAAAGAAGACAAGGGCTGTAAATCCCTGATGAAACTTATTAGGAAGGGTAATTTGGCTATGCATAAGTGCCATACATTAAATACAATACAGGTGAAGTTAGCTGGGAAGGGCTCTGACATTTGTAAGTTAGACAGACAGTAACTATTGGAGAGGCTCCAAATTCTGAGTAAATGTAAGATAATATAATTTTGTATATAATTTGTACAGCCATTATACATGTAGTCTCTTCATAAAGAAACACCAAGCCTTTTTCAATTCCAGTCTCTGGCCTTTACAATTAAATAAATTCCCTTCAGTTATTCCTAGGTATTCCATGTGCAAAGGCACTGTAATATTATCTCATTTCTGAAGAGGTGTCTGTGCACAGCATCTTTCAGCGAACTGTGCAAAGATGCAAACCTTTTCTGTCTTCTTGCTCCTTTAGAAAGCACCTGCATCTGTCTTCCTCACGCTTTCCCCAGGGAGAAGGGAAGCTGGGAACACTGGCAGCCTGAACCACCCACAAAATGCAAGCATGACAAATGTGATGGGGCTGATCCTGCCTTAGGTGGTCATGAATTAGGAACCACAGCTCCAGAACCTAGCTCCGTTAAAGATATTCCTGTCCATCCTTGCCTTACTGCAAAGATTTTACACCACAGTTGGTAAGTTATTCCAGCAAACTCTGGGATATCAGTTTTGTTGGAATAATTTGCCACCAAATCAAGTTTCTCTGTAAACCTTTTATTTCTTACTGTTCTCTAGTGGATTGGGGAGGCACCTGAGACTCACTTGTAAAAGTGCAGGTTGTCAGGTTTCTAGCACACAGTGTAATTCTGGCACAGAGTTTTAAAAGGTAAAGCCAATTATCCCACATGAAGGTGGACTGATTCCTGACAGGTAAGTGGCTGCTGGGCCACTTGGTCCCATTGTACTCCTTTCCACGGCACTGTCTTTGGCTCTTCCATGGCACTGCAGGAGGAAAACCTCACCTAACAGCCTGGCAGACTGGTGAACAAAGGCAGGGACATAATGCATGGAAAAACCTCTCCAACTCATGTGGGGAAACTATGACAAAACACAAGGAGTTTTAACATATCCCCTAGAAAAACAGCAGCTGCTTTCTTATAAAAAGATGCAATGATTACCTGCAGCCATCTAGGCCAAGCCGTGTGGCAATTGCACAGTTCATGTCTCTGCTGCTGTGTCTGCAACAGAACCAAACTAACCAGCTGGAGATAGCCTCTTTTCTCATCACATCTATCTTTTCTCATCTGTAAGTATCCATTTCCTTCTCTAATTCTAGCATAAAACATCCTTAGCTTGAATCCGCCCAGCCTTGGATCAATGTTATGTTTTGGATTTGGCACCTTAGACTTCCATGTAATAAGAATTGAGAGGTCACTCCTGCTGACTTGAAGGTAGCTCTGCTACTCCACAGGGTGCATGGCACCCGGACAAAGACCTGGGAATTAGCAGGATAGCACAGTCCCAATGAGTGCAGCTCTTCTGAGCTATGGAAACATATAATTTCAAATACTAAATATGTCAGTGGTCCAGAACAAAAATTGCCATTTGCTGGCTCTTAGGCAGCCATAGCTTTCAGGAGAAGATTCACACTGGTACTGGAATTGCAGAAGCAATTGTACTGATTCAAGATCACTCACATTTGTTACAACCCTCAAATTCAGCCATGCAGTGTAACAATAAGGTTATGAATAATTTTGATAAAACCCAACTTCTACACATAATGACAAATGTGAGTAGCTTAGAAAATGCACAGATTGCCTGGATCTACATGCAAGAGAAGAAGCCTGTTCAATTTCAAAACAATAATAATTTTTTAAAAATGGTTAAGAATATAAACCTTGATAAACTTGCCTTAAAAATATTATTTTTAAGATGCCTGTGACAGACTGCTTGAAGTCAAAGCCTAATACAACAGTTATCTTCACAGAGATAACCTCTTTACAAGTTTAAGAGGAAGCACGTACTTCAGGGTTGTGCTGGGTTCCAGGCACACTGTCCTAACAACAAGCACAGTGGTATCTGCAGTCTCTGTCTTATTCCAGTGGGCATTTCCCTGTCCAAATCCCAGGCCACAAATCCCAGAGTGCTGTAATGGAGTTGCTCCGTCTAAAATCAGTGACCAAGAATGCGAAAACAGCTGTAGGCTGTGCTTTGTGTTTTACACCTTTATGAGGCAGAACATAAGGTTTTCTCTTCTTTTCATACATATGCAGAGTATTACTCACATGACAACCATTACAAAAGAAAGAAAATTAAAACCAGACTTATTGGAATTCATACAAAATAAACAGTTTGCTTAATATCTCTGGCTAATTTATCTTACGGCAAAAGTGAAGCAAATGCTTCTGTCTAAGATTGGGGGTGGTGGTGAAGATTAGGAAAAAAGCAAAATATTCAGCTTACCTCACCTGAAAGCAATCTCCTCTTTGATCTTGTTTTGCTTGAATTGCCAGCACCACTTCTTTAGGATCATCAATTCCTTTTCCATCTCTATTTGCTTTTTTTCCATGCAGCTGCATGGTACTTAGTTGCTGGTTGGGGTTAAACCATGACAGGCCTTCATTTCTGTAGCTGCACAAGACACAAGTCCTGTAGATTTTGCACTACACAGGTCATATCACTGACTGCTGTGCTTGGCCTTTGCTGCTAATAAAGATTCTCTTGAATTTACTTTTCCACCCCTAACCTCTAACAGTTTGAGCTTTGAACCAGATATGGAACATTAATATAAACACAATAGATAGCATTTGTCTTTGCTGTACGGATTGTATTCCAGTAGAAGAACGTCTGTAAGGCTGAAAAGACCCTGTCAGGTAGCAGATGGCGCCAATTCAGTCCTCTTTGAAAACAGCTTCTGGTTACTGCATGCTCCAGTTTTCCATAGCATTCCCACTGCCTGCAGGGCATGTTTTGGCTGAGATGTAGTTACTAATTTTTAAGTAAGCTGGAATTCAGTTGAGCCAGCTCCCAGAAAGCTGATCAATAATAAAGTAAATTTACACTATTTTTGTTATTATTTAAAAACATCAAACTATGTATAAGTAGAGAAAACAGTCTTTATCATGCAGCCCGTTAGGCTCTGTTGCTGACAACATGGGCCAAACACTTGGCCCTGAGATTGTTTTGAGAATGCTGGGAGAATTCTTCATAACACCACTGATGTTCACAGAGGTTAGACAATCTATGCTTAGTATAGGATTCTTCCTCATCAATATACTCTGGATGTTTTGGACAGACAGACAGTGCTGTCTGGCTGGTCTGGGATGACTTGTCTGGCTCGCTTGCCTGCATGCTTGCTGCTTCTGTGCTCTTGCATATAGATCTTAATAAATAATCATATTTAGCCTTCTGATCATGGAGCCCATGTAGCTCTATTGCCCCAATCAGAGGCCGAATTCTCTTGTATCTGGTGACCCCAACATGATGTTCTGAGGGCCGGACCAGGAGGGAAAAGAAGCTCCTGGATGCCTCCTCTGTCTGTGGTCCAGGATACCAGCCTGGCCAAAGAAGAGTTGCCTGAAACTGCACAAGGTGAGGTGTTTCACTGCTCCAGCTTCCCCATCAATCAGCTGTGGTAGCCAGCAGTGCAGAGCCATGTCAAGCCCCAGCTGGGGCAGGCAGCCAGGGAAGGGGCGGGTGTCCTTCCAGATGGACAGGAATGCCAAACAAGGCAGCACTGACAAAATGACAAAGGGGAGATCAGATCCTCAAGCACTTAGCAATATCCAACTGATCCAGAGGAGGATATGAAATGTATGTGAATCTACATAACCCACTGACCCAAAGAAGCAATGGATTTTTTTAAGCATGAGCTACACCAAAAAGTATTCAGAAGTGTGTCAGCTTCCAAAGCAGCCCATGCATCCTGAAGCCCCTTGCACAGGGCCATGGCACTGATGCTCTGGCACTCAGTGCCTCACTGAACAACATTTTAAACAGCATTTAGAGAACAGAGGCTACAACTTTACACATAGCATTAGACAAAAATCTTAATATTAATGATTAAGTGAGGTTTTGCAATCCATTTCATTCCCCTCAAGTTATGGTACTGGACAAGGGCTGCAGTAGCTCAAGGTACATTCTGCTCTCACAGCCCTATGGAGCTTCTGTGCAACATCATCAAGTGGGCTTTAGCAGAGGTGGCCATGCCAATTCCTGGAAGAAGTTGAGAGATGCAAAGCTCAGGGGGAATAGGACTGCTACCTGCACACAGCACAGAATGGGATGGTCCATTTTGAAGCAACAGCTGGCACTGTAAAGGTAAACAATTCTCACTTCAGCCTCTGGGCAGCCCCAGATCAACTGGTGAAAAAAAGGATTTGCTTGTGCTTGTGTATACCATGAAGATTTAAAAAAAAATCTATTTGGCCTCAAAGAAAAAAGCTGACAGAAAAAAAATGCACACAATTTGGTGATGAATATAAATGTAGAATAGAGGGGAGAAAGTCCTTTCCCGTGAGGCTGCAAGGTCTGTGTGCCCCCCCTTAGGAGCATCCTCAGCTCCTGCCTGCTGTTTTACCTTGTCATGCCCAAATCATTCCACTTTTTCAGACCATGTGTTCATCAATCTCTGACAAGAAACAACTGACAAAACAGCCTGACTTGCACAAGCTCTTGCCTTGTTTCTAAACTGTTTCCCACTGTTACTTTCTCTTTCCTCCTATCATTGTGCCCTGAGTCCTGCCCTCTGCTGCCACTCACTTTTCCCGTTTGTCTTTACAGTGATTGAAAGCACAATCAGAAATTTCTGCGCAGCACAACTTTTCTCCCCTTCAAGAGTAAGATGGGAGCTTACTGTACGTACATCATGGCAAGACATGAAGGACAGAATAGCGAACAGTGTTACTGTTTTAAAAAAGCTGATTTGAATACTAATTTCCATCCTGATTGACTTTGCAAACCTCTGCCAGGAAGAAATTAAGAGTATTCTCTCAACATGCTCCCTGAAAAATAAGTAAATAGTTACATTAACTTAGAAACACATTGATAAGAGTAGGCTCACCCTTGCACTCAACAGTGATTATCCTTGAATGTATACTAATTTAAAAACCTAATCAATGTATAAGCCTCCAAAGATGTATTTTTGGGTCTCTGGATGTGGGAGAACAAACTGTCAGGGTCACCAGGATGCTGCTGGGTGGAGGGAGGGGAGATGAATGGCAGAGAGGCAGCAATGCCCGACATTTTTTGGGATGGACAGGCCAGAATTGTAGCTCCTGCCAGTGGCAGGACCTATCCAAGGAAGAAACTGAGATCTGGATGCAGGTGGCAATCCATAGCTCCCATTTATTGATATTGATTTAACTTTTAGCACCCTTTGAGTAGCAGAGCAAAGATCCCCACATTACTCCCATCACATTCCAAATGATATCTCCCAGTTTTTATGGTAATACATCAAGTTGTATAAATAGTGATGCAGTGCTCCCACAAGACACCACAATCCTTGAATGCTAATTACCACTGAGCAGAAGAATACAAGGTTCTCATACTTAAGATGAATAGGGTATTAGAAAATTTATGCCAAAGCTCTAAAACCTTGATAAAGACTTTTTTTGGGGGTAGCATATCACAGAATTCATCAGAGCATACTCAGAAAATGATTGCCACCACAGACACCCACCTGAAAAAAAAAAAAAAGCATAAAAAATAACATGCAAGATTGAAGGACAAATGTTCATCCTTATTGTAGCATCATTTAACTTCCACTTATACACACTGATTCATTTCAGAGGAAGTCCAGCCTATTTTCTTCTCCAGAGAACACTTGTCTGAATTTCTCAGTAATCCTCTAATGATTGTCAGTGGGTAGCAAGCGTGGGAAAAAAGGTCACATGGCAGATTAACTTCACTGTGGTTGTTCAAAGCCAAGTGTAAGTCCAAGACTGGATCCTAGAAAAAAAGAAATCCTGATAACACCAACGACCAAATCCTTAATTCTGAGCTTGCTCACTGGACAAATGTAAGCATAAAATTGAAGTAGCTTTGATACCAGTCATTTTTAATTTGGAGGGGAATAAGTTGAAATCAGTGAGGTTGTACCTGTTATCCATGATTTTGGCCCTACACTTGTTTTCATGTGTTTCTTTTTTGCTTGATGGATTGCAAGGGAAATAAAGACTTTGTGTGGGATATAATTACAATTCTGGTCTAGTATCTCAAGTTATTTTTCCAGCGGAAACTTCTGGGAGGGAAAACCTGACACTTCAAAAAGCATGCCAAAATTTAGTGCAAGTTTATATTTACCAAAGGAACATTTGACATTTCATTGATGCATCACAAAGAGAAATAAGGGACACACCTGACAGGATTATCTCATAATGAAGTATTTTAAAACAAACAATGGCACTGCTCAGCAGTAAGAAAAAGCAAAGCAAAGGCAGGAGAACTGAAAAGGAAACAACCCTGATCTATGGAAAGTGTGAATATTACATTATTAGCACAATGACACAATCCTTAGTCTCAAGAGTACAGGAGAAAGCTTGTAAAGCATATTCAAAATGCTGGATATTTTTAATAGTTCAAAGTATTTCCAGTGCAAATAGAAAAGTGCTTTATTAAAATTGCATACCCTATCATCTTAGGTATTTTTTTTTTTTAAATCAGACATGTATAAATTTTAGTGTGGTGATTTAAAGTTTCTTTAGAGATTTTTTTGCTTTCACTCCATCTTATTATAATATACCTTTCTTAAACAACTTTTACAAGATCTCTAATAACACAGTGTTTTTCTATCCCCAAACTGCCATACATAAAATAGATTGGGGCTTATCAAAGATTTGCTCTATTTTTCAGTTTCCTATCTAAGCCAACCTCAACTTTCCTGGCAAATGATAATGAAAAAGACCATTAAGCAAAGCAATAAAGAGTAATATAAAAGCTCATTATAAGCCAAATTCATAGAATTACAAGCTGTAGTGTGCAGTATGCACAAGTAAAACAGAAAACCAAGTTCAAGCATACCAAATGAGATTATAAATTAGCTGTTGTTTTTCTGTCTGAGAAAAGCCATTCTTTAAAGGGGTTGGAAACACAGTTAAATATTTTCTTTCATAAATTCAAGAAAGAGCCATACCACTTTTGAGACTTCTGCTGGGCAGTTTTTTCTCGTCTCTCTTTTCCTCTTTTAAATTTTAAATACTGCACAGGAACCATTTACTCTGTGAGGTTCCCATAGTTAGGACCAAACCCTTCTCAAAGGAATTTTGGCACCTTATTAATTAGCTGGTTATGAGAAGGAGCTGTACTCTTTCAGTGACTCCTATTTTGCCATCAGTAAAGTGTGATACCATAATAAATTTCCATCAAGCAAACTATTTCTGGTAATTCCCCCTAATTAACACCAGACTGCTAATAATAAATTAGGCCTTATGTGTTTCTGATATAACCAAGATCTTGTCTGAACACAAGATACTAACCAATGTCCCAAGAAAGTAAAACTTGAACCTAAATTAAGCCTTTGCTGGTAAAAGGATTTATATGCAATTTTGTGAGAAACCCTTTGAAGACCTCATATAGGGTATTTTGACCAGCAAATATTTTGAGTGACAGAGAGATTTGTTCTGTGCTGAGCAGTGAAAGTGGATTTATTGTGAAAACACACCATTGCGTTTTAAGCCTATAAATCTTACACTGGATTACAGCATCTTAATGAATGAATGACAGATTTCTTTTTTTTTTTTTTTTTGGTCAGTGCATTTTAACGTTACATGACGTTGTGATTGATAGAAACCAAACCTTTGCCATTAAAACGTCAAATGCAGACTTCATGCCTTTAAAAATTTGGCTTCTGGAGCTTAATGTACTGTTTGCAAATAGACTTGCGTTTGTCTCGCTCATAGCCTAAACACTGAAGGGGAGGCAAGTTTTCTGTAAAGTTGCCCCTAAATTTTATATAGCTGTGTGCAGTGTTTTCCTTTGCCTGTGTAAATAAAGGTAAGAAACAACAGTGCATTTTCCTGTTTAAGAGATGCTCAGCTAAGGGGATTCTTACCAGACTGGTATTATCATGGAGGAATTGGCCATGTTAGAGCAGACAGTTAAGTGTCCCGCAGTGAAAACGGAGACTGTTGCATGCCAAGGCTGAGTACGGTATCAGACAATGCCAGAGCAGGCAGTATTTCTTTGACAGTGTCAACTCAGGAAAAATATTAAACCTTTCCAGAGAAACAGTGCAAAGTATTCTAGACGGGCAGTAGACCGGAGAAAGGATAGCAAATAAACAGTAATGGCCAAGGTTTAAGTTTTACATTGTTACATCTTCTACAGCATTCAACACTGTATTTATATCTATCCATCCATCCTAAGATGAGGAATCCAGCCTCACTGAGGCTGGAAGGGACTTTGACTAGTCCAAGGACTGTATCCAGCTGTGTTTTGAGTACCGTCAAGTAGAGAGACCCCACAACCTCTCTGGGCAACCCATGTCAATGTTTACCATCCTCACAGTTGTCTCTCACTACATACCAAACCTGGTTCTGTTTCCTTGACTCCTCTGTCAGGTATTTGTACACATTGATGAGGTCTCCCCTGAGTGCTCTCTTCTCCAGGCTGAGCAGTCCCAGCTCTCTCAGCCTCTCCTCACATGACAAATGCTCCATGCCCCTCACCATATTCCTCACTCTTTACTCCAGTACAGCTGTGTCTCTGGTACTGGTGAGACCAGCACTGTACCAGCTCTCCAGATAGATCTCCCCAAGGCTGAGTAGAGAAGCATAACTTCTCCCATCTGCAGGCAATGCTCTTCCTCATGGACCCCAGGAGGCTGGTGGTCTTCCTTGTCTCAGAGGAGTTATCACTGGCTCATGGTCACTTTGGTGTCACCAGGACTCCTCGGTCCTTCCCTGTAAAACCAAGCTAAAAAACCCACAAATGTGGCAGCTCAAATGCTTTCTATTCATGGCTTTTCTTTAGTGGCTATGATTCAGGGGAAAAAAAAATCCAACAACCACAAAAAACCTGAAGACAGACAATTTTAGGTTTTGAATACAGTTTATTTGCTTGTTATGTGTTTCAATTATTAAATTTTCAAATGTGAACAGCCAAAATTTAATGTCAAAAACTGTTAGACACAAGCAAAGAAATCACAAGGTTTGACAGCTGGCAGTTTAGCATTAACAATGTTTGCAAAGCACCTGACATGGCTAGATGATGCAAGTAGCTCTGCGAAGAAATAGGTACACAATTTAACAGACCAACAGACACTGACCCACAGCTCCTGCTTTAAGTTTATTGCATTGTTATATTAAGCGTTTATATTTACATACAATCCTGAATTATTTCATTACAACATACTGAAACTGTCATCATTAATCAATTATTCACTTATAGAGACATTCTACCTTCAAACAGAATTAAGCCAAATTCTCTCACAGGCAGTTTTGGAAGAAAAATTACTAAGAATGCATGCAAAGATCTACAGTAGTTAGGCTACTAATATATCTGTCCCGACTCTGTAACATTCCCTCATAACATGGATGCTGTGTGTTGTGTAAAAAGCAGTCTCACAAAATCTCCAAATGATTTTTTGCTATGTCAAGTCTGCATTCAAATGCACATATATACTTACGCCTCTCAATGCACCTGCATATGTGTGCATGGAGAAAGAAGTAGATATTTAAACATATATCTCCTCAGACCCCAAATGATTCTAGAGGTAAAGGCAAGCTTACAAATGAAACAAATACCAGGATGAAATAGTTCTAAACAACAACAACAACAACAACAACAAAAGGTAATAAATATTCAGTGAGATAAATGGCATTATTATAAAGTGCTCTACTTAAATCTCACTTATTAAAATAATGATAAAAATTATGTTCCTTTTAATTGATTTATATAATTTGGTAAAGCCATTAAATACTCATTATCTATTGGTGACTCTATGCTTCCTTTAAAATTTTAAACAAATAGATAAAAGCAGAAATCAAAAGGCAAAGCAGATAAATGAAGCAGTTCTATTGGAGCCTTTCAGGCTCTTGTCCTCAAATTTATTAACTGCAAAATTTCAAACCCTAGAGCATATGGATTAAAAAAAAAATCCAATTAAAATTATGAGGCTAAACAAAATTTAATTGGATTTTGAAGACAACGACCAACTGACAAGTTTTTATCCTACATTAAAATTGGAAGGTTTGAATCGCAGAATTTACTGAATGTCTTTTCCTGTGCATTTTCCCCCTCTTTCCTCACACATGTGCAATAAAGCTCCTCTGAAACCTAGTCTGTAGGTCTCATTTCTCCACATTCCACTTAATTTTAAAAGCAACGTGGCTTATAGGCTACTGTATCTTGTCCAGTCTGCTTCCACACTTCTAATTTTCAGCCAAACTCACAAAAGGGTACATCTACAAGAGCGTAAACATTTTAAACAGCTTTATACAGTACCACCAAATTTCTTTTCAATTACCAATATTCACCAGACCTATCAAATTTCTCCTGTACCACTGGAAGTTAAAAAGAAATGTGGTAATATTGAATAAAAAAAAAACTTCAGGAAATAAAGTGAAACAGCTCCGCAATGTGAACCTATCTCATTGAATTAATAAAAAGCCAAATATTTTTTCACATCTCACTATAGCCATTTTGGTTTTCTTTCCTCCTCTTTTTGTTACAATTGCTTTACTCAATGATGGAAAATTTTGTGACTTTTTTATCCATGGTTTTATGGATAAAACTATCCTTTGAATCATTAAAAAAAAACACCTCACAACAACAAAACCAGTAAATGGTTATTTTTAATGTCTACTAGAGAGAGCAGTAAAGACTAACAATTCAGCTCTGACAGCCCAGTAGAATCAAACAGCAAGTAAATTCAGTTTCCTTCAGGAATCTGCTCTGGTCCCAAGAGAGCCCAAATCTCTGTTGTGCAATTCTGCTGATGCCAATTCACCCTGTGCAGAGGGGCACCACCTCCTCCCTGGCTGCTTGCAATCACTCCAATTAAACCAGTTAAGCCCCAACCAGGCTAAAGGGGACTGGAGCTAGTGCACTGGTCTTGCACTGCCTCTCTGTGTGAATGCAAAATTCATATCAAGCCACAGAATTAGCTGATCTGGCTTGTGGCAAATGCATAATGACAGCCTTGTCTCTCTGCTCCCTTGCAAGATCCGAGAGGTATTGAGCTGCTTAAACCAATGGAGTATCATTTAACAATACATTCCCTACATCTGGAAGAAAAGAGAAAAATAAATCCTAAACTAATAAAAATCATAACAGCTGAGCAAGAAAGTTAAGTTTTCAGTATGCTACCTGGCACATCACCAACATACATATTCATGAGCTACGTGGTAAAGAATGTACTGAGAAAAAACCAATGTCCTCAGCTGCACTTCAGCAGCCTCCCTCATTCAACACCAGAATCTCACATTCTGGATACAAAACACTGTTACCTGCAGATTCAGCACTATTTCCCCTTCACAAGGCACTTAAAGCTACCTTAAACCTTAACTGCAAACAGAAGAGGTGAAATCCCTGCTTCTTTAAGATTTCATCTGACATTTTCATCCTATCAAACACACCCTCAACAGCAAGGGGTTTTGGCTAGTGTTCTGGTAGTATGTAAGTTACAGAAAAGTATCCCAATTTTGTTTTAAGTGACATTTTCTACATATTGTTTTTCATCAGCATAGCCACTGAAAGGCTTTGTAAAAACCTCTCTTCCTTACAAACCCATCAGAAATTTAAGAGCAAAGGTGCAGGTACATGTAATTGTATAGGAGGCTTCCTGTATTCGAATATCAGATTTAACAAAACAAAAACAAATAAAAAAACCCCCAACAAAAAAAAAAAACAACAAAGCTTTGGAAATGTATATTTTGTGTAATCTTGCCTTTGAGTTCATTTCAAAGGAATTTTGCCACAACACTTCTGGACACACTTTAAAAACTTCACTGAAATAAAGTGATCAGGGTTGCTGAATCCAATCTCCTTTTCCAATCTCCTTTTATTTACTGAATAGCAGCAAGACCAATACTTCTAATATCAGGTATTTACTTTTATAGACACTTCACTTTTCATAATGAAACTGAGATAAATGTGGTGATAAAATCATTAAATACCACAATGTGTGAAGCATAGAGACATTCAAATTGTTTGGCTTGGATGCAATTTCTGATACCTTTCTTTTTATGAAGCAAAATTGTCAATGATGAACATTCTGAAAAAATTAGTGTACAATTCCTTCTGCAAATTTCCCCATCTCTCTTTCATTTAAGAAAAATTGTATATAAATAACTTTAATGAATTCTTGAACGCGAACATTGTAACCTTTCTGCTCAGTACATTTGTTACACAAAATGAGCTTCACCTATCAGATGTTGATAGAGTGGGCATGTTTCTTGCACAGCGGCTTGTCCTTCTTGGAGAAGAAAGTCTGGCCCTCCAAACTGTCACTACATACCTGAAATAGGACAAAAAAGAAAAGAACACCCAATTCAGATGGATGAATTGCACCATTCAGAATGCCAGATCATGGTACTGTTCTATGCGTAAATATATTCAAAGAGTAAGAATTTCCTTTTTTTCAGGACCCTCTTTTTATGTAATTACCAGTGGTTGGTATAAGAATAACCTTTCCTAAGGCAACAGGTGCTTAACTGGGAGCAGAGTTACATTCAGAATTTATGGAAAAAAAACTCAATCATTAAGACTGGGGCTTCCCTTTTTGTTTTGTGGTTTTGTTTTGCCTTTTTTTTTTTTTTTGTCATACAATATTAGCAAGTGATACCTTGTCTACAGTGTCCTTATGTCAAAAGCACTTTTGCTACTTTGGAAACACAGCCCATTCCCTTATGACCTTCAACAGTTACTCAAGGAAGTAAACGTCGAGTGTTAAATGCTGGGACACAGGGCTGCAATCCAGGACACCTTCGCTCGCACCCGCGCTAAAGGCTTACAATAGCAACACACCTTCCAAACAACTGGGAAAGCACTTTTTGTTTGGGCTCAGGGGATTGAGAGAGGTTAGAGCTCGTAACTTTTATATGGGTCAGGTTAGCACTGCTGTCAGGGTTTGTTTAAAGGCAACCAGCTTTACTTACGGAGCATACAAAGCAAGTGTCATGCCAAGTGTGGCCCAGGGCTTCAAGAAACCTGTCTCCAGCTTCAATGGGGAATTCACAACCACGGCACATCGTACCAAAGAGGGCATAGTAATCTGCAAAAAGATACAAACAGCTTTTAAAGCATATGTTGAAAAGCAGGACTTGACTTTTGAAAGCTTTGATATTTCATTGGCAATAGGTTTGGACTTGCTGAGGTTTATTAGAATGAGTATATTGAATAAAGAGCTCCTAGATCGAAAGCCTGGGATGTTAACTTCTTGCTATTTCTGTTCTTTGCCTAATCCTTTCAAGTGGGCAATGCTTCCATCTTCCTGGTGTTTCATTTCCTTGAGATCAACAGTGTGCTGGAAAGGAGGAAATGCACTCCTAGAGAGCACCCATGTGAACTCCACACGTTCCTTACATTCTCTCCAACCCTGCTTTGAAAGCACACCCCAGCTGTACACACTACAGATCTTCCCAGAGAATTATGACCTCTGACCTACATTCTGGCACAATTTTTGCCCCAGAACGCACTACTCAAAAATATGTAATCATTAGGCTTCTTCCTAATTAGTGTCTAGAAATTTGGATCAGTCAGAATACCTTTCTAGTCACTAAAGTACATAGCTTTAAAAAAGCCCAACAAAACAAAACCCACAAACAAGCAAACAATCAAACCCTTTCTTATCATTACTATGAAGAATAAGAAGCTTCTCCAGCAATCTCAGGGAGCAGGGACTACCAAATGGAGTAGAACCATTCATATTCCCCAGCCCAATTTGTCTGGTTTTTTTCACTTATTTCAACTCTCAAACACCCGATTCAAGGAAGCAAATATTTTATTCCTGCAGAGACAACAGTGGCATTAGTGCTATAACATGAGAAAATCAGGGAGCAGCACACTACCATGGCAAGCATGACACACAACATTATGTCTTCATTAGATGAACTACAGTCCAAGCAACAGCCATAATGAAGCTTGGGACTCCATCTACCAGTAACAGAGTGTTACTACCATTGTAACAGTCTGCCTCTGACAGGAAATTAGGTGCCAGGGGTCGTTTTCAAAAAATTATAAGGGGTGGGAAGCAGGGTAGAAGAGGATTTTGTTTCTCACCTAGACTATACAGATCTGCTGAAGCTCTAATTCTGACTGGAGCAGAGCCCATAGAGGACCATCAGATGTGTCAAGCCCAGGAGAAAAGTCCTGGTTTTGTTTATTAAGACAGTATTTTGTATGATGACCTCCCTGAAAATGAATTGTAATAGGAGACATCTCAACAGGATGGGGAACACAAGCTCTCTGAAAAAGCAAAGCCCTCGATAGCTGTCAGTGGCAAGAAACTGCTTCACTGACCACTTCCATTAATCCATGGAATGGAATTACTGGAATGAATTTGTAAGTGTTTAAGAAGAAAGACAATAAAAATATCAGACCGTAAGACAGACATGTGCAAAACCCCTGAAGGACACAGTCTCATGACCATACTCTTTCAGCTCTTTTGCATTTGTGGTCATGCAGAATCTTACTGATATTTTCCTGGTGCCAGCAGTTAAAACCTTTTGTAAGTTGGCCTGTGGTTGTGTTGATAAGTTTATTGGCTTTTCTTCTGAAGAAAGGGCAGTAGATAAGGCAGAATGAAGGGCATCAGCTTTCTTTTCCATGCTTGAATTGCGATACCACAGAAGCCTTCCAAGGCACACTTCTTACACAGTCACATATCAGTGCTTCCTGCACACAGCATTTTCAAAACTAGGCTACTAACCCTGCACTTAAAAAAAGTTCAAAGTTGTAGATATACAGACTTTTATTTTAATTTTAGCCTCAACATCTAAACCCAGAACATTCTGCAGATTAATTCCCCTTTAATACTAATAGCTGATACTGTTATAATTTCAAATACAGATTTAAAATTAGAACTCTCTTTGCACTAGGAAGAAGGAAAGTTGGCAATGACATTTACTCCTTATTTCTTTAAAATTAGTCATAGACTCATAACTCCAGCTGGACTGGAAGTCTTTGAAAAATTAATATAACTCAAATTAACATCTAGTTAGTGAGCCAGAGCCATTACAAAGTATCACTGCCAATAACACCTCACAGATTGTGTCTGCATTAACTTGCACTAGGAACTTTTTATCTCAGAAATAAACTTTGCAAGAAGTGTAGCATACTTGACACCTTACTGCTCACAGTACAGAAAAAGGCACATTTTACACTGGAGTTGTAACAGTAGCACAAATCAATGCTCTGCACAACATGTGGGTCATTTGGTGGCAGGAACAAGAATTGAACCTTAACAGAATAAACCCTGTCATGAGCTTTCCACCCAAAGGGGAGATATTGATTTCTCCAGTACTATTTTTGAATCATCAAATGGTTCTAGGATTAGGGGCTTCACATTGCTTCAGGATGAAATTTCACCGTGCTGTCACACTGGAGGATGCTACTCATATACCTGTTTCCTCTGCTGCCCCACAAATTCAATAGGAGCAACACTCTACCCGACATTTGTCACCGAGTTAGCAATAACCTACTGTGTCCTTTAGTATCTGTCAACATCTCATTAATGCAGCTCTGACAAGAGAAATTTTGCATAAATTGGCCTACTTCCCTCATGCTTACAGTACCTAGCACTCTCCCTGGCACCTACCGTGAACAACTCTAGGATCAGCTCAGAAGGAAATCTAAACTCCAAAGAAGTCATTAAAATTTATAGCTAAATATTTTCTGGACAATCCATTTCTACATCTAGCGAAACTGCAAAGTTCCTAAGAGCAGAGGGAAAACCACAACAACGATCCAACTGACAGTTCCAACAAAGCATGCAGTGTGAAAACAGATAATTTTGATAAAATTTTGTCTCTTTTCCATTTTGTTGGAATTGTCTTACAAATTGTTTATTACTTTCCTAGCTCGGAGAGGTACATACAAAATTTTAAGCAAACTAGAAAAAAAACTTCAATAAAAAATGTTCCTATTAATAATAATAGGTTGACAAGAAGCTCAATGTGGCTGGAAATGTGCACTCACAGCCCAAAAAGCCAACTCTATCCTGGGCTACACAACAAGAGGAGTGGCCAGCAGGCAAGGGAGGGATTCTGAACCATCTGCTCTGCTCTCCTGACACCCTGCTGCAAGTGCTACAGGGCTCTCAAAATGGGATGGATGTGGACCTGTTGGAGCAAGTCTAGACAAGGTCACACATATCCTCAGAGGGTAAGAGCACCTCTCCTTTGAGGAAAGGCTGAAAGAGCTGTGGTTATTCAGCCCAGGAGAAGAGAAGGCTCCAGGCAGATCATACTGGTATCTTCCAGTACTTGAAGGGTGTGTGGAGGAAAGCTGGAGAGGGACTTTTTACAAGGACATGTAGTAACAGTTCAAGGGGGAATAGCTTTAAGCTGAAAGAGTACATTTACATTGGAAAATGGGAAGACTTTTTTTTGAGTGTGAGGGTGGTGAGACACTGAAACAGGTTGCAGAGAACAGCTGTGGATTCCCCATTCCTGGAAGTGTTCAAGGCCAGCTGGGGTTGCAACCAGATGATCTTTAAGGTCTCTTCCAACTCAAACTATTTTATGATTTCATTAAAAAAAAGTTATGATTAGCTGGAAGTGCTAAAAACCAAACGAGAAATGCTCTGAACTTCTAGGCCACATCATTCATGTAATATTGCTCATCAGGCTTTCAAGTGCTGTAATTATATCACTGTATTTCTCCCCTGACAGTCTTTTTTATCCTTGATCTTGCAAAATATACCTGGATGGACTGCTTACTCTTGGAAGCCCCTCAGGCTGTGAATAAGGCTATTCAGATAAAAACATGTTACTCCACTGGCATTTGCTTGTGTTTGGTAAGTAAGCAGATTTAAACTTCAGGTTATTTTAAACCCTACCAGAAAAAACAAACACTTTGATGTATCATTGATTCTACAGCTGAGGACTTAACAGGAATAGGTAAAAATCAGTGACAAGAAGCCTGCTGCTGCTGAAGCTGACGAAGAAATTCTCACCAACTCCTGCTGCAAACTTAAAGTGTCTACAGCAGCAGCCGTTGCTTTGAATTGACATATCAAAGTTACATGAAATTGCTGTTGCACTTCTAACGTGCAGCTTGAGAAAAGGGAATTTCTTTTTCCCCCAACCTTGCTGAGCTCTGCTTCTCTGCACAGCTGCCATAAACTTTGGTTATGTTGCTTCTTACCAGTCTCACAGTAGGGATCTCCATCTTCTAAGTGAAAGACATTATTGCGGATGGGGTTATGACAGGCCACACACACGAAGCAGGAAACATGCCAAGTTTGTTTCAAAGCATTTATTACTTCCTGTGGGGATTAGAAAAAGTGTTAGGAACACATTATTTAGATGTGATGACTAGATTGTGGTAGCCATGCCTCCACACTTGATTCATTTCAAGAAAGCTTTGTTTCCTATTGCTACTTTGAAAATGGGTTGGGCACCCAAGTCCTGCCATGTTAAACTTAATGAGGTGCTTCATTTATGGTACATCTCCTTATTTTTGATGGGCAATCCTTAAGGGTTTTTGGGAGGTCTGACATAGAGTTGGACAAACTTTAACAGCTCATTTGTTCAAATTCTTCACTTTAATAAGGATCTTACCCATAGTGGTCCTCTGAAATAAGAAAAGCAGCATCTCAGCTTCTCTTGAAATCCATGAAGAGTTAATGAGAAGACATCTCATTAAGACATGGAAAATTACGGCTGCTCTGTGTTGTTGTGGAAGATGCTATAGTGCCAAATATGACTTGAAAATTGTGCTCTCAGGGCCCTGCATGAGCCCAGTTACACAAGAATGCAGACACATTGCTGTCTGCAGGGAAACAGCAGTTGATCAGCTGGCAGGCTCAAATGAGCAATATCAGTGCCCAGTAGGATAACACATCTTTCCATCTACATTAACACTGGGAATATTTCAGAATTTCACATCTAGCAAGCAGTGTGCTCTTAATGCTCAGCTCACCTAAGGAGTGAGTCACCTTACTTCCCTCCCCCACTTCCCCCTTCCCATTCTGTAAAAAGCTGCCAATTAAAAGCAACAAGACAGCTTCACAAAAACAGGAGCTGAGCTTAGAAGAGCCAAGGAGACCACAGCACCTTTTCTCGAAGAGATTGAAAAGGTTCAAGATTACAAGATCCAAAGGCATATTTTGCATGTGATGACAAGAGAAAAGGTGTGCCAGACTATGTCTGAAAGAATTCAGACTGGGCCAGGCAAAATGGAATTTCACAGCAAAGAAGCACTGAATACTATGATTATTGTTCCCACCAAAAAGCGGGCCACTTGCTGGTCACTTACCCCAAGGATCTTCCTCTGGCACTTTGAACACTCAGGGGCAAAGAACTTCTCATAGCAGACCTCACAGTACAGCATCCCTTTCTCTTCCACAAATCCAATGTATGCCATGGAGGTTTTGCAGTGGGCACAATTAAACTCCTCGGGGTGCCATGACTTTCCCAAAGCCACCAAGAAAGGTCCTCTGATTAGAAACAAGAGATATTGTCAGCAAATGCACCTGGGCTGGCTCCTGCAAAAGCTGTTAATAGATTTATCTGCAATAGCTCTGTGGCATTACTGCATTGTTCACACACCCACTGCTCCATCCCTCTTTGCTCCTACGGGCTCTAAGAAAGCCCCAAATGTTGACTGCATCCATCTCCATTGGACATCCATCTCCATTCTCCTAGAAATACCCACCCACAATAAACACTAATTCTTTTCACTTAAGTACATTTCAGAAATCTTATTTTAGAACTACATTAAATACAGTGCTGGAGTGTCTGCTAGGGAAGTGAAGAAGAAGAATGTTTCCCATGTTCCCAATATCATCTCTTGCAAAGAGATATTTGACTTGGTGATGCCATCAGCTCCCCTACAGTCAGCATTCATATTGAGACTACAAATATAAGTAGTCTTGTCCCCACTAGGAGCAGAAAACATCAGTTTCTTCTGAGACAGAAATTTAATCACTATTGAACCAATAGTTCAATGTCCCAGTCCAACAAGTTGAACAGCTCCCTACCCAACAAGTTTCTTAAAAAATAATCCATCCATTCTAGTTATAGGAAGATTTTTTTTGTATTAAAACAGGCCATTTTTTTCCCAAACACTTCCCAAACAGCTTCCTCTATCATTTGCAAATGGAGAATATTTTTAATAGCATTTGGCTGCATTAGTAGAAAAGAAATTTATCCATTTTTCAGTCAATCAAAAATTCTCAGTGTGTAATTCATTATTCCCAGGTATATATCATTGTCTCTATATTCATCCGAAAATATATTTAGTATGTTAGTTTCTTTAGTGAACATATTTACTTTAAAGAGGTGGTTTCAAGGTCCCACTCAACCTTCCAGAATTTAGGTTTCAGATGAACTTTGTGGTTCATCTCCCTCACCAGATTTCCTGTTTTTCCAACACCAATAAAGATGTAATTCTTTCAAGCAGTGCTTTACTTTTTTTTCTGATCTAATACTGCACTGAATAAAAACCTAAAAGGTACTAATATGATCACCTGCTGCTAATTTTTTTGGAAATCAAGTAATCTACAAGAACATCTTTGTGTAAGATTTTCACATGAACAAAGCAACAGCAATAAAAAAACCCCAACCAAACAAACAACAAAAAAAACCCCCACACAACCTTCCCCCCCACAAATCTGCCTTGAAATTTGCTTATATTGATTCTAAAATGGAAATATAAGTGGGCTGAGGACAGAGGGCAACTTCATCAAGAATACAGTGTAAAGACTGCCATTTCTCTTCTACATTTTCTCTGATGACACTATCCATTTTCAGCAGGATGAGAAGCCAAAGACAAGGGACTCAAACAGATTTAGAATAGACTCAAAGACTTAGGATAACCCAAAAAACTGTGTAAAGTGATGAACATATTTAATCTGGGCCGGTTTCTCTTATTCACCCCTGTTTATTGGAGGGAATGCAGTGAGAAAGAGCTCCTGAAGAGAAGCTTGTAGCTCTCTCGGGAGGGAGCTGGGGCTGAGCGCAGCTCTCCGCTCCCAGCGGATGCCTGAACAGTGCAAACACTGACCTAACCCGATACCCTCCCACTGCTCTACAAGCACCTTTTTACATCAATGCCCTCTCAGTTATGTACTGATCAAACAATACAAGCCCTTATGTACAACAAAGTGCCCTCAGAGCGCCGTGTCAGCACAGGCTAATTTAACAGATTCTTTAACACAGGGCTGACACTAAAGACGCTCTCCCGGCTCCAGGTAGGATTGAGTTTCTGGCCATCTGCACTGAAATGACAGGCTCAGCTAACCTATGGGAAGCAGGCATGCTAGCAACAGGAGGAGAAGGAATTTTTACATCTGCTGCATTTAGCTCTCCAGAGTTTACAGCCCTGACACGCTGAGGTCAGCCATTCAGGACAGCGTGCAGGAACGCAGACGGACGGGGAACAGCCTGAGAATGCACCTATGGAGCTCCTCTCCCAAAACCCCCAGACAGCTGGGGCTGTGCCCTGCACAACGTCTACGAGGTGTTCCATTAGTGCACTGGCTCCCTGTGCACACAAGTCCAGAAGAATGCTTTCTAAATACAATTTTACTTTCAATCAGGCCGCAGTTTAAACATGTCAAGTTGATATTGCAGCTTAATGATACCTGCAACTTAAAAGCTGCCCCAAAGCACATGGAAGGGGGAAAAAAAAAAACCAAATCAACAAACCTGCCATGTAAAATACACTAAAACATGATATTCAGAACTTGGAAGTGTTCCCGGTCTCTGCATAATTTTGCCATCAAAATGATAGCTTCCAGTAATAAAAGGTATTTATTTCCTCTATTAATTTAAAAAGGACTTTAAAGTCACAATTTAAGTAAGGGGGCCAGATGCCCACACTCAGGAAGTGTGACAGAAGTAGCTAGGGGGATGCAATGCAAGGAAGATGGCAGCAGATGGCTTCATCCTTAATTTCTTCCCCATTTTAAAAACAAAACCAATAAAAATCCCACATTCCTCTGTCAACTAGAACATATTTGTAAAAGTAGTGCTAAAAACCCATGTTCCTACTGTCCAAATGGGACACAGGATGACCCAGCTGGCAACAGCTGGCTATGAATGTTCCTCTACCCCAGGCTACTTTGATATGCTGAGCATTTCTGAACAAATTTATGGCATCACCACCTAGACCATGTGAATAGAACTAAAAGAATAAAACTAACTAGTTATTCGTTTATTATTTTTTGAAAAGAGATTCTGATTGATTTACAAGACTGTTTGGTCAGGTACATGATTTTGGTAGTCACCTCAAACATAAGGGTTCTGTGTCCAACAGTGATATTGGGGCAAACTGAAAGGAGAAGTGAGCAACATGCAGGAAATATAAGTGCAACTTCAATGATTCAACACTCGTAACTGAATATAACTTGATCAGTATAATTGTGATGTATTATATTAGTAATTTAGTAATTTAGTTTCTCATGTGGCTTGTATTATGATAGCCAGCCAGAACTGAAATTTGGTAATAGAGAGATCAAAAAGGATTTCCACATCTGCTAGGAAGGCCAATCACTTAACAGTTAACCATACAGCAGTTCTACATTCTTGGAAGTTTCTTCTTCTCCCCTGAAAATGCCACAGTATACCCTTTGTGTGTAAGAGGCGGTGAAGGGAAGCACCATTTGTACTTTTTCCCTTTTGCCTTTAAAAACAAGTAACCTTTATGAAAAGGTGACAAAGCCAAATCATCATTCAGAGCAGACATGCCAAAGAGTATGGCTCTCAATAGCTGTCCAGAGAAAACACATTTGGACTTCAAAGGAAGAGCCAACTCTGCAGTGCAGAACTTGGTAATGTGGTCTGGGAACCAGAAGTCTTCATCAGGAAATGCCAGAAGTCTGCCAGAATGTCATAGCAAGTAGATCAAGAGAAATTTAGTTTGCCTCCAGCTTTGATTCTTTTAGACATGGAAATAAAAAGCTTACTTAATGAAGCTTTGGAAAAAAAACTGGAACCTTCAGACAATCACTGTGTGAATAATTGAAGATACATTAAAAAGTTATAAGGTGCCTCTAAGAAAGGTTTTGGCTCATCCAGCCATGGTCATTCTATGCCTCAGTGTAAAGTAACCAACTCCAGAATGCATTTTGCCTTCAAAACAGATGTACAATGCAATGTCATTTGATCCTCCTCTTACCTTTTCATAGGTAAAGCTACCACTGAGGGCATGAAGTGTAATTATGCAAAAACTTGAACTCAAAATACCATTGCAGTCTTCCAAATCCACTGTATGCTGCGAACATGAGGCACGTTTGGCATTGATAAATGCACAGTAACTCATCTCGGAACACTTGCTTTTAATAATTGAGCAGACATTTAACATATGAAGAAATATAAGGATTTAAACACCAACAGCAAATTACAAAGAAGTCAGATATGGGTATCATTACTATTCATGAAGAGGTGTCACTTGCAAGAGGTGACAATGGCTTAAGTCCAGTCAAGTGGGGCCTCTGCAGTCTATCCTCACATATCCCCCAAGGAGTAAATGCTGCTCCACAGACCAATACACTGCCCTACTTAGAGGGTAGCAGCTCATCTCTTTTATTAATTGTGATCCAAACAGGGGCGTGGGGAACAGCAGAAAGTCTTTTAAGGGCCAAGAGGAGAGGGGAACTGCTTAGGACTGAGATCCCGTAGCACAGAGCACCAGCACACCCTGATAAACCATGACTGCTATAAAAGGCACTGAAGTCTCTTGTATGAAAGATGCAGCATATAATGCACTTTGTGGGGGTTTTTTTAAAATTAAAATAACAGTACAAAAAAGAAAGTAAATTGTTTCTTGCAAGTTGCTAGACACAAATCAAAATCTCAGAGTACAAAATGGATAATAATTCTGACCAAACTGTTCAAGTAATTAGTAGTTATTATAAAGGCCAAACTGTTCAAGCAATTTGATGAATCTCATCCCAAAAATAAGTACACATTTTCTGATATTAATCTGTGATTTTGCAATGAAGCAAAAAAAACCCAAAAAAACCTGGATTAAGATGCACAGGTGCATCTGCATTGGGAATATAAGTATTTTCTGTTGCTTCAAGGGAGTTTGGTCAATATATTTTTTATTTCCTTAACATATCCAGTGGAAGTAGGAATAACTTTTCCAAAACATCACACATCCATTAGAAAAGAGTCTTCTAAAATTGTGCTAACTGACCTAGTGAATTACTACAACGGAAATCTCATGGAAGTAAACAAGCCTGACTCAGTTCACCCTTAAAGATCAAGTGATTTGCATTGCCTGGTTCTGATGTAGAATCCAAGCCAAGGCTTAAGGGGATACAAAAAAGCTATGGTGGAAAGGCTGATTTTGCATTACAATGAATGAAAATTATACAGCTTATGAAGTTCCTAATTTTTCAGAATTTTCTAATCAAAAAAGTCTCTTTCTTTAATCATGGTGAAACATAACACAAGCTCTTCTATTTTGTCCACTGAAAACATGAGATATAGATAAATAAATGAATAAATGCTACTAAAAAAAAGTTACTTTCCCTTTGTAGTTCAACAATACAAATGACTAAATAAGCAAGAAGAAAACACTTCTGAAGAATACACTTCTTTCAATAATCCTAAGAGATTTCAATTTTAGAGAAGAAATAAAATGCAAGGTGGATGAAAATAAGGATGATTTGCATGCTGGCAATAAAGGCAATTCCCTGAATGAGACAATCATGACTAATTGTCAGAAATCACTGACTGAACCATGCAACCCAGATTCATTTACTCCTCCACATGAAATTCTGGCTAATGGTAAGATATCTTATGGGACCGGCAGAACTTATTTCACTTAATTAATCTCTGTTGGCAAATTATGTTTGTGTTGCTTAACACTTTCTACCCATGTCACACAAGTCAAGGACAATCACTACCATAATGTTCAAAGGCCAGAGAGCCCATCAAAGAGCTTGAAATCCAGCAATGCAGGAAATTATTATCAATCCAGTCCTATTAATTGCTAAAACATCACTTGCTTTTTTTCTATGGATGTTGTTTTTCTTCTTCTCAGTTAGAAACTACACTTTAGAAATCAACATTAGTCTTCCTAAGGCTACGCTCTCTGATTGGTTTCCAACTAGCTATCAGTCCCAATTCTACTGGAATGAGTATATACATGAAAACTAACTCGCTTGCTTTTCTTTGGTCTTACATTTACTCCATTTCATCTAGCTTTCTGATTCTCTGTAAAATGGACTGTAAGACTGTGATCGTTAGCAGTTCACAATATTTTTCCTCCAAAGTAGTTTCATTCTCGGTTTTGTTAGATAAACCATGCATGAAAGCAGTGCTCTGCATTACTGAAATGAAGCCTTAAACGACTTGTGACTAAAGAATCAGAACCCACAAAAGCAAAACAAAGCCCTGCTGTGAGAGAGGCTGCAGAATGAACAGAATCATAGAATCATTTTGGTTGGAAAAGACCTACAAGATCATAAAGTCCAAGTGTTCACTCAGCACTGCCAAGTCCACCACTAAGCCATGTTCCTAAAGGACATCGACATATCCTTTAAATAACTCTAGGATGGTGATTCCAAGACCTCACTGGGAAGCCTGCTCAAGTGCTGGACAGTCCTAGTCTAAAAAAAAATTTTTCCTAATATCCAATCTAAACCTCCCCGTCACGTCTTGTGGGTATGTCCTATCACTTGGGAAACATTATTTCCATTATGATAAAAGACCTATTGAATGCTGACCTGACTATAAACCTGCTGGCTCCTTTGAGCCAACCTTCACATCAACTGCAACCCCCTTCTAGGCAGTTGTAGAGAGGGTTAAGGTCCTCTCTGAGCCTCCTGTTCTCCAGGCCAAATACCCCCAGCTCCCTCAGCTGCTCCTCACAGGACTTGTGCTCCAGACACTTCCCTGGACATGCTCCAGCACCTCAGCATCCTTGTGGTGAGGTGCCCAGAAGGGGACACAACATTCAAGGTGCAGCCTCCAGTGCTGAACAGGGAACAATCACTATCCTGGTCCTGCTGATACAGGCCAGGATGCCACAGGCCTTCTTGGGCACCTGGGCATATTGATGACTGGTTCAGCTGTTGTCAACCAGCATCCCCAGGTCCTTTTCTGCTTGGCAGCTTTCCAGCCATTCTGCCCCAGCCTGTAGCAATGCCTGGGGTTGTTGTGACCCAAATGAAAGACACAGGACTTTGCCCTACTGAACCTCATTAAACTGACCTCAGTCCATTGATCCAGCCTGTCCAGTTCCCTTGCACAGCCTTCCCAGACTCCAATAGACCAACACTCCTGCACAACTTAGTCACCTGGAAGTGTGACTTAAGTGTTCCCTTAATTCCAGTCTGGATCATTGACAAAGATATTTAGCCGGACATGCTCCAACACTGAGCCTGGGGAGCAACCCTGGTGACCAGTTGCCAACTAGATTTTGCTCCATTCATCACCACTCTCTGAGCCTGGCCCTAGAGCCAATTCTGCACACCCCAGAGAGTTCCCCCAGCAAGCAGATACACACCTAATGACCTGGTTACAGTGTGCACACATGGGAGTGCGCTTCCCCGCTGGAATATGCTCCGCCCGCTGAACCAACGTGTCTTGCTCATTTAGCTGAGGTGTTGTAGCTTTTTCACTCGGGGCAGTTGTTCCAGGTGATTTAATATTGTTTGATGTCCATCCTCTGACAGGAGCTGGGGAAGGAAGGCCAAAAGCATTTATTTAGAGGAGCATCTTTCAGTACCAAGTACATTAACTTGAAATATAAGCCACCAACAACATTTGCCTAACATAATTTTCAAGTGTATACCTGCCTCCTTAAGGGAACATATTAAAAAAACACTCTTTTTCCCCGCCTCCCCCAACAAGTTACCAAAAAAGTCCTACTTACTTTATGAAATGACTGTGAAATAATACAGAATGGTGTTGGCTAACTTGGAGAGGTAGTGGACAAATTTTAACACATTGAAGAAGTTAGCTAAAAATTATATACAACCTGTGAAGGCATTATTTTGTTTTAGATACAAAAGCTGAAGCCAAAAACATCACTGTATGAACAGAGGCAGGAGAAAATTACATACCTACTCAAAAAATTCCACAGTGAGTGCAATAGATCATACATCATTACTAACATGTTAAACAAGAACATACATTCAATACAACATGTAGGAATTTAGAGTACTGTATAAACAAAATTTGCTTCCACATTGAAATTACACACTGGTCTAGTTCAGTGGATTCTGCCAATCTGAAGCACTCCAAAGGTCATGTTCACATCCTCCTAATAAAAGTATGTCACAAATAAAACCCTGACAGTTTTGGAGATGTATAGGCTACACACTTCCACATGTACTCAGGGTTTTAGAGCTGGAAACGTGACATAAGCTTTTATGGAGTTTGAAAAAAGCATTTACAAAAATGAAAGGCACAAACAATACTGAGGTAAGGGTAGTGAAAAAACATCTTTTGCTTTTCTTTTCCCTCTCCTGATATACATACTTTGGTAATATACAAGCTACAAAAACTTGGGTTTATGCGATCAGTTATTCCTATCAAGAGGAGGTATCTTCCTTTTTCAAGTACATTATAAAAATGCCCACATTTCCATAGCCTTTTGTTTGCAACCACAGGCAAAAGAAACCTGGAGTGTTTACTTTGCGCCCTGGCTTTAGTGCAGCCTTGCTAAGCCTTGTAAATCAAAGAACGAAATTAAGACTCGAATGGAAACTCAGAGGCAAACAACCAAGCGATGACCAACATATCAAACAGTGCAGGATGATGCTTCTGCTGGAAAGATGCAGTTCTCTAACACCAGGGTCAAGGTATTGGTATGGAGCTTTACAAAAAAAACAAAAAAAAACTAGCTTGTGGAGCTGTTAATCTTTGTCCTATTCATCTTCTCTTGTGTTTCATATCTTACAGGGAAAAGATGAAAAATTGTTTTTCTTCATCTCCACTAATGTAAAGCTGAGCAGCCTCTGTCCTAGAGAAAAGCTGGCAAGTGCTTTTCAGACAAAACACCACATTCCCTGCTGAGAGAGAAGTGCCATACTAATTCACAGAGAAGATAGATTTAAGCAACACTTAATCCACATAAAATCCAATATAAATGTCAATATTGTGCGATTTACAGAATAAAGCCAAGCACTACATGGTTTAATCAAAGTATTACCAAGAATTTTAGCAACCCCCTCCTCTACTTACATGTAGGCTAAGACAACACATCGGAAGAGAATTCCTGTTTAACAACAATGCATATAATATATTTATTATATATTAGACTATAATTAGACTTGGTATTAACCTGCTGATATGGGCTCAATACCTGCTTTTTCTTACTCTTTCTGCATGAAGAAGAAATATATATCTGTTTGTTTCTTTAAGTGGTTGATTTACCAAAATTTCTCGTATCAGGTAATTTCAAGACAGACATTTTTGGATCCATTTCAGAATTTCAGGTAGCAAAAAGTGTAACAATTCATAAGGGTTGTTATTTTTAGTTTTATTTCTTTTTTCTTTTTAAAAAACAAGACTATATTTCATGTATAATTAATGAATTTACAATATCTTGAAAAAATAACATTGGTATTCTTAAAACATTCAAAATTCCTGAGGGGAAGGAATTTAGGATGAGAAGCACTTGATCTCGAACAAGTCACTCTGCTACTGTAGCTCACTTTAAATTATAAATGCCTGCTAAGCTGAAAACCTAGGAAAAGATAAAAATTAAAAAGGTGGCAGAGCAGCTTTGAAGACTTGAACAAAAGTGGTGTTGATTAATAGCACTTTCCTCCTCTGTCATCACACATGGTTTTTCAATTTTCAGATCCCATTTCATGAGAAGACAGGAGTACATACTAAACTCAAATCTGTTTGAAGACTGCTTTTGCCATAAATCAAACTGCAGCACAGCTTCTAGTGTACTGCTAATTTCTGTTTGGGTTATCTACTGAATCCCAAAAGCCATTCAGACACATCAGCTGTCTCGTTTGCACTGTAGTTAAAAAAAGGCTTTCTGCTTGCTTAAGGAGGGAAAAAAAAACCCCCAAAACACAAACATCACAATTGCTCCTTTTTCTTTGGTTTCATTACGGCTGTTTTTATGGATAATGCTTTTCCTAACACTACCTAAATTCAAAGTTAAGCTGGAGGAGAATTTGTCTACGTAAACCTTCTCTACAAAGCTGTTAGATCAGTTATTTCTGAGTTACTTAAAGCACTATAAAGTGAGAGGAGATAGTCCATCATGTTGTAACAAAAGCCTCTCTTTTAAGCAAAACATAATAGAAACCACACAAATTAATATTGTGTCAAGCAAGAGCTGTGACCCGAGCAAAACCAAGCTGGGCATTTAATGTTGAGGAAGCCCCCTGCCCATGCTCCCAACTTGAGCCCACAGCATTCTCACAAGGATTCTCTTTCTCTTCGCAGGTTATCACAATAAGACCTTGTTGATCTGCCACAGTCTCATTCCCCTCTACTCCTGTTCTGAAGTTGACTCAAGCATCTTTCAGTTCAGATTTGTCTTCCTAAAAAAGAGGAGTCAGACTCCTTCCTTTATCTTCAGATCCATAGTCTTATTAAAGAAAATACACCAGTAAAGTACTGTAATATCTATTCTTATATCAAATACCTTATTTGATATACTGGCTTCTTTGTACACCTTCTACAGTTCTCTAGATTTATTTCTTTTCTTTTCACCATAGATCATTCTCCCTTCCTCACTGCTTGATTTGCCTCAGCCTTTTATCTTCCTCATTTCCTTCTGAACACCAGCAGGAAGATAGCTTTCATTGGCCACTTCTGTCTTTCCACAGGCCACAAACATACTTTTAACACTTCAGTAATTTCACCAAAAGTTCATTACTTCCACTGCAAATCACAGACCAGTTTTTTGTTGGTGGTGACATTTTTGTTTAGTTGGTTTGCTTTCGATTTAAAAGAATCCCACTGTTAATTCCCCACTTGAATCTCTATGAATTCTCAGTACTTTTCCCAACAATATTCCTCCTCTTGTAGCTAAAGAATTTCAAATATTCAGCATGTTTTCTTGTTTAGATATAACACTGATATTTCTCATATATTCCTTCTACTTCAACAGCAAGTTTAACATTCCAGAGGACCAGATTTTTTTACTGCAGAGAGGAAGGGGATACTCTGAGTTCATGCATTCTCTTCCCCTTTTTCTCTTCTCTATTCCCTTGGAAATCTTTCAGATTGAAACACAACCACTTGATTCAAAAACACCAAGCCCAAAAAATAATGCAGGTTGTTTTTTTCTGCAATAAGAAGATTTTACCAGGGCACATGAAGAAAGCCAAAGTAGGTACAAATCTTTATACCCAATCTAAGTGAAAACCTCTTAACTCTTGGAACCACTCTGAGTTCTCCTGTAGTTTGTATTTTATACTTTGCTTTTTATATTTTACACGTATGATCAGCAGCTTTGTTCTCAAGGAGTACTAGGGAGATAGATGCCCCAGTATCCAAGACGTGTTAAGGTCCATGCACATTTTTAATTGCAAATGGTGACTGATTAGTAATGGGAAAGAAAATCAGCCTCCTGATGGCACAATCTCACCCCGTATATTTTCCAGCTGCCACCTTTGTTACTTGAAATGGGACAAAGTACAGCACACTTTTATGGGTGGTTTGAAGATTTAAAAGTAAAAGAAATAAATACAATTAATAAATACAAGAAATAATTTATAAGAATTATACACTCCAGCAGGAGGTATTCTGACCTGAGAACCAGAGAGGTTTGGGTTCTCTGCAAGTCATGAAAAGATGTCTGTGGCCAAATTTTGGAGTTTTGTAGGCTTCGCTTCACTTTTTTTTAATTAAACATTCTAAAGCACTGTTGATTTACACTGATGTATTGTCCTTGCCTTTTTTTTTTTTTCTAAAACAAAAAACACTCTGTACCTGACTATTAACTTTCTACTTTACTAGGTTTAAGTTTAGCAAACCCACGGTGTTTGCTTTCACTAAACTCCTTGGTATGGCTAGTTTAATATTTAACAATCTTTTAGGCAGGGTAAAGAACTGCCTTTTTTTTTCCTTTTTCTTTTTTAAAAATCCCAGTGTGACTTTGCCCTTGTTATTCTAACAATAGGTTGTTCCATTGCTGAGCACATGGATAACTGCAAACACTGCTGAAAGGTTTGGAAGACAAAGGGAGAAAGGCGGATACGCAGCAGTGCCAAAGTCACTTTGACAGAGGTTCTCTGGTGCGTAGCAACAATACAACAGCCTGAACTGTTTAACGCTCACTTAAACATAACATCAGCCTTCATGTAATATCTATAAATAACAATGCTACTTGAAGCAGTGGGAGTGCCAGAACTTCATTTTAAAGTGTTCTAACTCAGTGATTTATACACTGCAATCCAACTACTGTATTATAAATGGAAAATATAAACCTTCATATGTCCAATTTTCTGACTTTTCTTAATATATCTGTAGTGTAAGAAATCTTCCTGTTCCTCCCCTCAAAACCAAACAGATGGCTGGATGAAGCAACGTGTCTGAAAAGCTCTGCTGTCAGCTCACTGCACTGGCTGAATGTAACACTCCATCCACTCCCCAGGCCCGCACGAAATCACACAAGTTCAGTGCAGAATACTGCAGGACTAGTATAACATGAGAAAAAACCAAACCAAAACCTCAGAGAAACTCCCCCCAACAAAGGCAAAGTTCAACCCCCGTATTCTGTAGTTATTTCTTTTGTTTCTTATGAAGTCTTGGAAACATGGTCAGAGCTAACCTCCTTTTGCTGATTAAAGGCAGAACAGGACGGATTAAACCATTATCATGTCTTTAAATGCCGGGTGAAAGCTGGTATGCACCCGTGGAAAATCAAAACAGGTGCCACCTCGGCCCCATTTCAACAGCCCCTGCAACTAGAGGGGATAGTTCCTGTGTTAGTAACCAGCCTTTCAACTGGAAAGGCTCCGGGTAAATTAGCTGTAAAGCATCTTAATTAAAATGAGTATGGTGGTTTTGGCTCGCTCAGCCTGTCTCCTTCTGATTTGCTACATCACATACCGTCACAAATTTGGCACAACTGGTGTTGCTTTTATTGAAAAAGTGACTCGAGAAGAAAGAGAAAACGAAATCCTGTACCACAGTCTTGTATTTCTCTGCAGTGTCAGTATAGAAACCCATCTGGAAGCTTTCTACAGATAGGATTTTGCCTCACTTGCTTTTAGTTCCTATTCTGAACTCGACACCTTGGCTATGCCTGCACAGAGAATGTCTGTTGAGTCTCATGTAAATTATCTGCCAGTTTCATGAAGCTGATGTTTAAGACTGAAGTCCAATAAGAATGCATTTACCAGAGGAACACTGGCTTTTCATTTGCTAAAAAAAAATTAGGGATAATTCTTGGATGTCCTACACCTGTGCATCTGAACAGGACGCATCATTGCTCTGAGCTGCTGCTAGCTAATGGAGAGGAACTGATCTGGCGAGACAGTCTGTGACAATAAGTTACTTTTTAACAATCAAAGACAATGAACACTCAAATTTTGGAAGTCGCTGAATGTTCCCACTTGATGTGTGCGAAATAACCATAGAGCCAAAGAAATTTCTGCATTTCTGTTTAAAGGAACACAGAAAGAAACACACACCTGTCCAACTATGCAAACAATTCATTTATGTGTGCAACTTGGTGCAAATAATACATTAATTTGGCAAAACCAAAACACAAGAAAACAGTCTAAGGTCGTGTTTGCAACAGAAAAGCTGAGTTTCTATTCAGCAGATCTTATGCTGAGGTATACTAGGCCATTCTGTCTCTAAAAAGCAGGTGGTACATTTCTGCACCATTACTATGATCTGCCCCTTCTTAAAGATAAATATTAAAGTTTTAGAAACACACTCATTATTTCCTAAACTCTACAGGAGTTACAATTTCATACTGCCATCAAGTTAAGGCTAACATTTATAAATTACTCTCATTTCACAATGGGTTTTGCTTGGCTAAGTGACTTCACATTAATTAACCTGTAAGAACAAACTCTTGTGGTTTGCTGTCACATGATGATATAATAATTTAGATTAGATGAAAAATTAATTACAGTCCATAGACCAGGATCAGAAAGGTCTTGTGTTTTGACCTGTCAATCATTACACTTTTATGGAGAAAGCTTTCTGCTTTCAAGAATGGTGACTATATTACTAAAGCAGCAACCTTCAACTATCTTTTTCAGTGAAAAATAGTGGAACTGTTTCTATTTTGGGACCTATTTTTAACAGAGGCCTTACGAACAATGTTAGAATTTGTCTTAATGACTAGCAGTGTTAACCCCCTTTCTTCCCCATATTCAGACTATGGTCCTCAATGGGCAAGTAGCTCCTTGAACTCCTATAATTAGTCCTGCCTTTAAATTTATGTTCTGAAAAGGAAATAAATTAGTATGAGAGGGTCCTAAAAACAAAATTGCAGAATTTTATAAACATGGTGATGGTGATACAATAGTTTGGTTGTTTTTTCCATGCAAAAGTATTCCCAAAGCTATCAACTTAACTTTCCCAGTCTGTACAGCCTGTAAGATCAACAGAATTGATGTAGGGGCTGGAACAATTACAAATGAAACACAGAAAAGCAAAAGTGACAAGGACAAAGTGCTGCAATCCATCCATTTATGGTACTTAGTCCCTTAAGGACTTACTGGCAGTACAAGCATTTTGTGAAGTGCAGTGTATCTCGGCACCTTCATCCTTCTCCACAGTGGCATATTGTTTGCCATGATGGCCAAACTGCATAGTTTGATATAGTCTGTATTTTTATCCCATTTTATCTACATAAATAAGTAGCAGAATAAGTAGCAAGGAAGGAAACAAAGACTCGAACTGCCAGTACAGCAGGATGTCAAGTCATGCCTAGGAACAGACTTGCATTTTCTTTGGCTTTTAAAATTTTATTATGGGAATGGGATATAAAAAAGAAAATGCAGCAAGAAAGCTATGGATAATTTCAGAGGAGGTAAATGCAAGGCTACCAAGTACATAAAAACAACTTCAAGGAAATAGCAGAATTTTAAAAACAAAGTTGTCTGGGAAGTACTTTTTATGTGCTTGCAGCCAGTTTCTAAGTGTGTTCCCTCTGCTGAAGGAAGGGATCATGTGCTTAACATATGTGCTTGCTCAGGATTAGGCAACTGACAGTTGTGCATATTGCAAAATATGCTGACATTCCCTAGCAGCTCTGCTGGAAGGGGATTATATATCCCAGTCATACCAGGCTGGGAGAGACTCTGGGAATAAGGAAATTGGCGCATCTGAGTAAAGGGTCACTTAAAACACCAGCTTTGAACGCTTCTACCACAAACCTTCTCCATCCCATTCTTCCAACTCAGCTGCAAAGCCTAAGAGGACCAGATGGCATCGACTGCAATGAAATTCTCCTTTCCAAGAAGCAAACCCGCCTTTCTGGTCACCAGCTGTAGGAGCTCCCCACAAGCCCCCTGCCATCCCACAGGACCCCAGCAAGCAAGCAGGATGCTGCCTGCCCAGCTCCCATACTGGAAGGCAGGGCGTGGGACTGGCAGTGCTGTGCTGGTACACAGCCCCTAGGGTCCCCATGCATCAGCAGCTCACCCCCCAGCAACAGCATTTGAAAGACGTCAGGAAAGAGAAGGCCATTTCACGTGACAAACGTGACACTGGAAGTCCTGACCACTTCTGACTATTACAGATCCTGCTACACCCTCCATGAGAGCAGTTTGTCTCCTGAACTGACTCCAGTTGGTGTAGCTGTGCTTACCAGGCAATTGTACCTTCTGAAATTGTCCTGGCAGTTTCAATTAGCCACGGTGCTATTCACTTCCTTTCAAGTTGCTGTGGAATGCTAGGCATGCTGACAAGCAGCTGTCATCCCTCACCCACGAGGTGGTTGCATGGCAGTGGCGAGTGAAAGCCATTCCTGTGCACGCACCGTGCCCTTGCTCAGGACAAAAAAAAAATGCTTTGGGGTTCCTTGGGGGTGAGCAAAGCAACATAACTGTAGAGTCATAGCTAGGTGAGTAGCGCTTCATAGCTCAACAAAAATGAAGTGAGAACTATCATTAATTCCAGTCTGCACACATAACACACAGTAACAGTGTGTTTTTACTTGTTTCAACAATAGAAGAAAAAAAAAAAAAAAAAAAAGAAGATTATTGAGCTTTCTTACCCATGCCTTAAAAGAATGCATGAGACAGCCACCCCTCATTTCCTCTAGCAAACCACTAGGAACTCTGTAATATTAGGATTTTATTTCAAAGAGGACTAAAATCTCCGTTACCAGCATAGTGGACAACTAGCATAGCAGCATTCATGAGTACTCCATGAATGGCCCCCACAGCCAATGAGGATAACTCAGGCCTAAAGGTGTTATCATTGTGAGAGCCACTTGGATCATGACTGACTTCTGTAAAGAGAAAGCCAATCCTTGAAGCATCTCCAGGTTCACTATCTCAGTCATTCAACTCTGGAGCATCTTGTTGCCAGCTCATGAAATAGCTCATACGTCATTCACAGCAAAAACCCTCTGACACCTTCAGGCATCTCTGCACATTCTCAAAAAAACCCCAACCCTAACAACATAGCAATAATCAAAAAAATCACCCCAAACCCCTACACTGAAACAAAAAAAGCCATAATATTTTAATTTTTTTTAAAAGCATTCTCTGCGTGGCTTACACAAGAAAGTGAGATTCCAGCTAATAATTGAAAAGATGCGGTCTACCCAGATGACATACCTACCTCTGTAGTCAGAAAACTTAATAAAATCACTGGCAATCTTCATGCCACACCATCAATCAGCATCTTACAGCTTCCCCAGGGACAAACAAAATCCTTTGACATGCTTGTTTTGCTTTGGAAACAATTTGGTGTTATAAACAATATTCATTAGAAGGGTGGAGTGGTATCAGAGCTACAAAACTGTGGTTCAAATACATTTCTGCTATTAATAGCATACTGCTATGCATTTACAGCCTAACATAGACTTCAGCTATGAAATCAAAGGGGTTTTTTGTCTGAAAATTTGTCTCACCTATGGCCTATGAAGCCAAGTTTTGTTTGGCCTGTGGAGCATGGGAAATTTTACTTTAAGGAAAACTTTATGCCCACCGACTGCAAACAAATAGCAGAACTGAAGTCCAAGCATTCTCTGAAACACAGTCTTTCTTTTTCTTCAACATCTGACTAATTTTATCAAAATTCAATTATTGCAATGTTTTTTCTTGTCTAAGTGCTGTTCCACCTACAGGGGACAAGCACAGAATGGCTTCCCATGGCAATGGGTGGCTCTTTTTGTTCCTAGGATGCAAATGTTCACTGAAGCTTCTCTGGCACCTGGGACATCTTACCTCCTTCCATCCTTTTAATTCCTGGGCAGTTGCTATTCACAGTGCTGCATTATCTTCCCTGTACTTTCCAATTTTAGGGAACTCTGAGTCTTCAATGCCTCTTTCTCCTACAGCTTTTATTTCTGGCTCCCCCAATACTTCTGGGGAGAATCCTTGAACAAGACAGCACAGAGCTGACATCCCCATGACCATTTCTTTCCACCAGCTTCTTTTCCTAAGCTTTCTTTAAGCTGCTCTGGAACATAACAATCAAAAATTCTTTGCCTGGCTTTCCCTCTTACCTACCTACTTGGTACCTCTGATGTAAAAAAAAAAAAAAAAAAAA
>VWZN01010159.1:336575-363270 GCA_013396955.1 Regulus satrapa | reverse complement strand
TTTTTTTTTTTTTTTATCATCTCTGGAAGTTTGTGTGCCAGGAGCCTCAAAGACAAGAAGCTTCCCAAGTGAAAAGAGTGAAGCCATCACTCTGACAGAGAGGATGTTCTGATTGGTCTTGGACACCGTTTGTATTCTGTGTCTGATTTTTTAAAGCAACAACTGAATAAACTCAAGCCACCACCACAGCTTGTTAATCTAATAGGCAGGCTGCTACTGCAACTTGGCAAGTCTGTATTGTTCAGTATTGCCCACCTATGGCAGGCTGCATGAAATAATGCACAATTTTTCTGGAATTACAGCTTCCAATCAGTTGGCTGCAAATGCACGTACAGTCTTCTCTGCAGAAAGACAGCTTCATCTTTGTCTCACTTTCAAATATGCACTGTACCCTCAGCAGCATCTCCCTCATAAGAGGTTCAACCTTTTAAATGCTGAACTTCAAATTCATGCTGCAAAATTAATTCTTCAACACTTTACTTCATTATTTTCTACAGTGACAAAAATGCAAACTCCAGTTATTGTTATCCAGCTTTACAAATATAGCAATGGATCTTTCCAGAAGTGCACTTATCTTCTACAAGTGGCTGTACAATGCCCACAATTAGTCCCACTGGTATTTTGCAACTCACTAAGATATTGTGCAATGATGACCCAAGTTTCACCATCTAGATTATAAAGGATTTGAAGAGACAACAAAAAAAAATATTGAAATTTAAGAAAAGAAATATATTATAGAAGAGAGCTCCTACCTACTTTTCAGTGTCATCACTGGAAAGCTGAGGGAGGAATGATAAGCCTTATGTGTTTACCAAGTTTTGTGTGAGTACTTTCTCAGACTTCCCAGCAGACATTCATAGATCAGCTTCAGGTCAAGAATATTTTGATGTCAGAACACTTGTACTATTATTAATGACATACCTACCTTCTGCTTCTAGCATTAACATTTTAACTCTGTTCCATAACTCTTAAACTACTCCTTCTCCAACTGATGAACACTTGGAGCAAAAATCAAAGTTCTCCATGATGAAAACTAATGCAAGCATGTGGCTCATCCCTGCAAACCAACATTTCCTGCAAGCTGTGAATGCTCTGCTGTCAACTTTTGGGCAAGGGTTTTAACACTGCAAGAACAAAGGAACAGTGAAACATGAGTTTGTCAGACTCAGTCTTGTGTCCTGAAAGCCCATGAGAAGTTTGATCAATAAGCTATGGGAAGATTAATCAAAATAATTTTGGAAGTGTGTTGCAAGGGAAACAGATTGCAAAAGCCCAAGAAAAATGTCTGGCAAAGAAGCAAGCCAAAGACACCTCTCTATTTTTTACATATGCTAGCTTATACTTAACAGACATGCCTGAAATTCCATGGAGAACAGCTCCTACCACACAGTGCAGCCTTATTTTATCCAAGTAAGTGTGTGTATGGAAAACAAACACATTTCTGGGGAGCCAGTCGGGAGGCTTGGGGGGACACACAGGGCTCTAGTGCCAGTGCAAACTTTATTCAGAGCTCACAAAAGGCTCCTCAGACTTATCCTGTCTCCTGGTCAACAAAAGCACCGTGGAGACTGTGAAAAAAAAATCTCTAGAAAAAGCAAGTAGTAATTCTTCCTTCTGTGAGAGAGGAAGTGGGTCCAAGTCACACATGATATAAACCTCAGTTTTTCAGAGACCAGGCTGAACACATTTCAGAGGAATTTTCAGAAATTGGCACTGGAAAATCCTTCTGAATATATTTGGAGGTTTTGATGTTTCCCCCTCCCTCAAAAACCCCAAACCTACAAAAAAAAAAAAAATCCCACAAAAAAACCCCTCAAAAAAACCCAACCAAACAACACCCCCCAAGAAAACCCAAAACAAACAAACAAACAAACAAAAGCAAANAAAAAAAACCCCAAAAAACAAACAAACAAAAGCGCACACACACACACAAAAGCATATAAAAAGACAAAACAGAAACCCCAAAAAACCAACCAAAAAAAATACAACTGAAAGCACCCAAACTAACCAACCAAAAGAACCCCAAGAAAACAAACAAAGGAGAAGAAAAGCATATGGTCTCAAGCTATAGATGCCTAAACCTCCCTCCCATCCTTCTATGGCACTCCTATATAATGCTGCCCAGAATTTCTTCATGCAAACTTTAAAAAGTTAATAATGGAGATGCTGTTATCAGCCAAAGGAGAACCTAGTAAATAACTGAAAAGGAACTGAGCTTGCTGTCATATAACTTCTAAGGGCATTAAAGTGATTAAAAGGGCCAAGCCCTTTTAGATTTAGACTTTCTCCTCATGCTAGTCCAAGATATTAGCTATCCATCTGTGAAAATTATCAGTTGAGCCCTGAGCTCAGTCTGGTACATCAGTATTTTAATAATACTTCTGTGGCTATAAAAGGTAGTTTAACTTGTTCTGTTGTCCAGAACAACTGTGGAAATAAGGAACAAGTCCCCCGTGAGGAAATCTGCTGACAGGTATGGTCATATCATGTCGTATCTAAGGGAGAGTTTGTAAATGGCATCTCTAGAGAGCCAGGAATTCTGTGACTTGGATCTCAGGTCTCAACTGCTAGTCATACAAATCGTGTGCTATATTTTGTCCAGTACCAAAATACACAATAGGTGAAAAAAAAATAAATAGGAAACCAGAAAAAGGTAAGTATGAGAATGACAACAAAACTCTATGAACAAGGGAAACACGGATGACTTTTGGCAAGGGTTTTCTGGTGTAACAATAGAGAAAGAGAAGACAAGAAGCACTGAGTTCTGACCTTGTTCCCACCCCTACTACAAGCCCATGGTGTTTACATTTCATCTTAACCTAACAGTGCTCCAGTATCTTGCAAGAAAGAAAAAAAAAGCAAAGCAATAGAAAGAGCAGAGAAAGTCATCTGGGTGGAGGTATTTTTGTATCAAATTACAGGGAGGGAGTACCTAAGCCCTCTGTAAGCAGTGCTCTATGCACAGAAATAACTCAAAGCACCTTTCAGAGTAAATATTCTCTCAGAATTAACACCAGTGCTCATCTCACAAGTCCAGACTACCATTTTTTAAAAGGCATTGAATCTAGCATAGTACCAGGAAGATAAACCAAAAGCCATGCCAAAACTAAAAGGGCTTTCAACACCCATTCTTGCTCGTGTTTCCCAAATTTCACAGTGTTTCTACCTTGAGATTTAATTTTAAGGCAGAGCTCCAATTCTTGGTCATGCAAGATATTAAATACATCATTTCCTGTCCTGTGTATGTGTTATTTGTTAAAAAACACACAAGCCCCAGAAACTCAAGACTATCCCTGTTGCCATTAAGATGAAACACTTAGCTTAGTGAAAGATTGCATAGCTGTTATACACCCCAAAAAGAGCCCATTACAGAGGAGTCAGAGAAGTCTGGTGGGGAAGAAAATGTGTGGATGTTCACCACCACTTCAGGCCAGTTACTAAGTCAAAGAAAGGCCAAGTACTCTGGCAACTACCCAATAAAGAGCAGTTTAAGACACTTTTGGAGCAGAGACAGTGAAGTGAGAGGAATAAAAGGGAAATATTTCTGCAGGACTCTTACTGCAGAATAGCATCAACACCCTGCTTTTGTTATAGCTACAACTTTCCTGAGTTTGTCTCCAGAGATAATGAAAAGAAGCCTAAGCTCCCTTGGCAAAACAGATTAATTACCTTTTCATAAAAGTTATGAAAGATAAAAAAAAAGAGCCAGAAAACTCCAAAGCAGTTTGCTTACTTGGCTTTCTTGGTTAAGCCAAATGTTATCTTGAACTAGTTCGTCTACTGCATCCTGTTGTATACTTGTCTCTTTAGTTATGGGACATAAGATTTCAGCTCTCCTTTCTTATCAACTATTTTATTGGGGGATGAAGTGAGCTCCCATTTAAAACAACTTTTCAGCATTCCATTAATTTACACATCACAGTATGTCAATAGACAGATTTTAATGCAAAACAATTTTAATACCTAGTTTCATACTCAATGGGTACATTTCTCTCAAATCTATTCTTTTTCTTCCTGACATAATTGATTCGTTTTGCTTGATCTTTGTTGAAATTCAATAACAACATGTAGTTACTGACACTACACTTTTCTTTTATCTCCTTTTCCTACATGTTTCTCAAGCCACACAGCAAAGGCTGTGGTCCTTTATTCAACAGGACAAGACAGCACAAAGCTTCATTTCTTCGGCTCCATCTACTGGCAACCTCTCCTTCTAAGGATGATAATATGGAAACCAGAAATCACCACCCTCATTTGTTGTATGCTATCTTCATGAAAACACTGGCTATTCCTGGAAAAAAATCGTTTTTGTAGATCAAGTGGATCTCAGCTCTACTTATAATTGGGGTTTATCTCTAGAAGGGTCTAACTCAAGTGAAAATATAAATAGATACAAGTAAAACCTAGAGATTATTTCTTCCTAAGCACAATTTAATTCACATTTGCCCTGTAAAATGCAGACTCCTGTCTGTGCAGCTGAAGTCATAAAAGCAGCTTTCCGCTGAAGCAAGTGTTAACATCACTGCGGTCAGGAAAGGAGAACAAACAGTGCTGTGCACTGAACAGAATCAGAGCTGGAACAAAGGGCCTAGACAGCAAATAATTTTTAAAACAGTCATTTGCTGGCCTGCATGCCAGTTATTTGATTTTATACATTCAAAGTGAGCTTTAAAAAAATAGCCTAATGTGACTCTTAGTTGCTCAAGGAACTGTGGCAAATAATTCACCCACACAGAAGTTTCAAGCCAGAATCTCTTGTTTCTTTTCCAGCTGCCTCTGTAGAGTGATACCGCCTCCCTCAGGGGCTTACGACCCAACACAAGCACCACCATGCATATTAGGGGGCACTTGAAACCAGTGAGGAAAGGAAACCACTGCTTTAGCATGGTGGACTTGCACAAACACCATCAGCGGGTCCAGGATGCACATTATCTGTGCAAAGAGATGAAACCAGCAGGGTCTGGAGCTGGTGACCTCATGTCAAAGACCAGGACAGGCACAATCATGCAGACAACAGAAACGTGCTTTGGAGAAGTAGCCAGTTCTAAGTGCCTACCACACACCACACCTGGACAATACCTCTTGCTCTTTGGCAACTCCAGAGCACTTGTGGATTTCCTGGAGGGAGCGCTGGCCGGCAGAGGAGGCTTAGCGACAGGCGTGATGAGCAGGGCATCCAGCAGCGAGCGGTAGGCACTAGGCTCGTAGAGTCTAGCAAGTGTGTAAAGAGACCCCATAAACAAATGAGGTGACCACACGAAGGTCAGGATGGCTGGGACAACTGACAACCCCAAATCCCGTATGCAAAGTCTATGTGGAGAAACTGAACCCAGGACAACTGATGGAGCAATTACGTCTAAACAGGCAGCCCACAAAGTGGAGGCACAATTCAGGGGAGGCACAAGACCACCTAATAAGGTGCAAGAAACATAATTTTCATGTATTTTTACCATTAATAAAGTAAAATTAAAAAGTAATGAGAAAAATGTTTTATCTTTTTAAGGTTTCTGATTTTATGTATGCTTTCCAATGTACATAATTTATTAGTACCTTAGGACATCTATGCAATTTAAAAATACAAAAATATGGGTATTATTGTCTATTAAAATATTTTACTGATATGAATGCATGATTGAAAAACTTGTCAAAATGTTTGCTCTAAGCAAGCCTTCATAAAAAACAATATAGTAAAGGCTTAGATGGAACTCAGCTAGGAATTGTTTTCAAGCATCAAAAAGTTCCTCAAAGTTACAGTTTATTCTTTGTAACTCACATAACAAAAATGTTATTTACAGTTAATATCCTAACTGAACTGTAAAACAGTTATCATGAGGAACAGAATGGTAGAATTACTCACCAAGGTTCAGAGCAGACAAGCTATAAATAGGGCATGGGAGTTTTGGATATATTCTAATGACTTGCCCACTACTGTCAAAGAGCCGATTGCTTTCACTACCCTGCCAGGGACCAATTATTATTGTGTGAACTGGAACTTCCTTAAACCAACCTATAAAACATTCCTTTTGAAACTGATGTCTACCTGGCCCGGACAGCAATAGCAGCAGACACTGCAGCAGCAGCCATGCTCTTAATTTTTGATCTCTGCTCGAAAGGAGAAAGAACTGGAGGAGGAGAGGGTCCAAGGATCGGCAGATTTCCTGAAGGATCTTCCAGCATTACTTTTGCAGCGCAGAAGCTTTGAGTCAATGCAGGAGAAAACACAGAAAGTAGGAAAGATTGACAGAGATACAGTACAACACCAGACCACATTAACCCACTGGCAAGTTATAGAAGTTTCCAGCTCACAGAGACCTCAGGCAATGTGTGAGCAACTTGAATACTAATAAAGAGAACAGCACTTTTGATTTCACCCAAAAATAAAACTCTCCCTTCATCAAGTGTGCATTTTGCATCTGTTAGCCTTCAAATTCCTCATCATAGACCCTGCTTTGCATGCCTGGATCATTCCCAGAACTCTCCACATGGATCCATTTAAGTCTCCATGGTGTGCGCAGAATTAGCCCTGAAGATAATTTACCTTGTCCTCTTTTTCAGAAAAAATAATAAACATTGAAAACTGGAATGTTTGGTGATATAATTTCTGCAGCTCCACTTTTAATAACCCTTACCAAATTCACCATGTAAATCCCATTCCATTTTTCTACTTATTTTACAGGTGGAAATGAATTTGAACAGACAAAAAGAAGTGAAAAAAACCAGAGTGCCTCCAAAATAACTCCTACAATTTCTAACCTCTAACTTGGGCTCTTATTTTGAAATTTTATCCATTGGATTGCTGTGTATTTTTTAAAATAACTATGAAGATAGACAAAATGCTCCGAATATCTACACAACTATATACCACTTCCCAGATTTAAATGCAAAAACACTGCCTGAATACCTTGCTTACACCTAGAAGTCTGTTGCAGATATACTTCAAAATATTTACCTTGTATGACTTACAGATGATTTAGACTGAAAGCTTGAGATTTTATTGAAAGAATTTGTTTCACAAGTAGGCAGAGATGCTTCATGCCTGCCCAGAAGCAGCAAGAGAAGAGAAGTCATTAATCAAACATTTAAAAAGCTCAGAAGTTAACTTTAAATTTTTTTTTCCTAAAGCCTTATCCATAAAGAAACAAACAGAACAGGTTTTTTGGTTTTGTTTATTTTTCAGGTAGCCTGTCGTGTTAATTACTGAGAGAAGCACTTTCTTTCCCTATTGGTAAACACTTATATTCTGGATGTCCCATCACTGCACAAGTTAAAGCTTGTATTCTCCTCCAAAAACTTTGGGGTAGTGGACAATTTAAAAACGTATTTTGCAGCAAGGTGACTATATTCTTCTCATGTCACCAACTTCTGCTGACAAAACCCAACTGAATCTCATAGCCATGAGGGATTTTCCTCCTCCATCAAAAGGTTGCTTTAATTTTAAAATTATTTTTATTACTTTTGCCTAAAAGCTACTTACATTTCTAATTACTAAAATTGCCAGAGCGCTATAAGAGTCAGAAAACCTTTAAGCTGCTCCATCTTGACAGCATCTTCATTAAAATAAGAATCAGGTGAAACTGCATGGCTTTAAACTAAAAGAGGAGATATTTAGATTAAGTATTAGGAAGGAATTCTTTACTATGGGGATGGTGAGGTACTGGAAAATGTTGCCCAGAGAAGCTGTAGACGCCCCAAACCCAGAAATGTTCACCTCCAGGTTGGATGGAGCTCTGAGCAATCTGGTCTAGTGGGACATGTCCCTGCCTATGGCAGGAGCATTTGAACAAACTGATCCCTAAGGTCCCTTCCTTCTAAAGCAAACTACTCTGAGAGTCAATGTTTGAAACAAAATTACAGTTTCTGATTGCACCTTTCCAACACAGCTGGCTCAGATGTACCTGGCAAGGGCAGGAGGTAGCCCGAGGGCTGTTCCCACATGCAGTGCTGGAGAAGACAGCCCCCCAGCTGGGTCAGCAGGCAGGGGGAACTCAGTGGTCTGTGTGGCCACAGCACACATCTTGGGGACAGGAGGTGCTTCATCCGCCGGCAAAGAGCTCGCTGCATCTGGAGCAGGCATGGTTATCTTCCTAGTTGATGTTAATTTCATGAGTAATTATAATGAGACAATACACAGAGATTTCTCTTTTGATTAAAAATATAAAATAGCAAGGGACCCTAACTGGTATTCTTGCATCTTTTGTAAGAGTAAGTGATTAGCATATGAGGGCTTTTTTGCCTCCTTCTGTAGGAACCAAATACTCATGCCCTGGGAATCTGACCATGCTGAAATCAATTTTTGATACATTTTTACAATTAAAGCTCGAGCACTTGTTTAACCACAGAATTAAACTACTTGGGTAGTTGCTTAAAAATAAACTTGAACAAGAGCACAATCAGTATACAAGAAACTACCTACTGTCAGGAGATAACACTTCAGACACTGAGGCTTGGCTGCTGGCATTTAAAACCTGAACAACTGAAGGGAAGATGAAGTGTACACTTGCCTAAGACTTCCGAAAAGGTTCTCAAACAAAAGTTCTATATAGTAAAAGAGAACAGAAGGACAAGTAGCATTCACTACAATATTTCTCCCCCATATTTTACTTCCTCTTCCTTGTCATCACACTGAATTAACCATAAAAACTGTCAGTTTTAGTACGGTCAGCCTGAGACCTCCTCTCAGACTAGAATTTCTGCAGAGAATGTTTTTGGCTGTCCACTTCTCAGAAAATACACCAAAAAAAAACAAGACTAATACCCATTATTACTTATTACTAAGTCTTTGTATTTATATCAGGAGTAATTCTATTAAAATAAAATATAAAAGTAGGTCCGCATAACTGTAAAAAGCACAAATATAAAATATAATCTAAAGGCCTGCTGGCATTGCATCTGTTTTGTATTAGATATATACTTGCTCTGGAAGTGCCAATTTCTTTGGTTTACACGGTCTAAGACTGCCAGGATTACTTTTTAAGATGACATTTTGCAACTTTCTGGAAAGGCTGCAATTGGTCTTAAATATTTTACTGTTAAACATACATGAGGACATAGCATATATGAAATTGAGTAATAATGCACTATAACTAACTGTAGTTGGTTATACAGACATACAACTATTTAAAGCTTGAAATAAAGAACTAAAACTGCAATAAAAAAAATTATGAAGTCTACCTTACCTTACTTAACTTTAAAGTTAAGCTCACTGAACTTTAATCTAGAAATCAGATCCAGATCCTCCACACATTTCACAGCAAGCCTTCTCCTTCTTGGTGGTTAAGTAGCGGGTGGCACAATTTACAGAGCTTCAGCCAAGAAAAGATGGAGCCCACTTGGAAAATAAGGACCTACGCCAGTCCTTGCCAACAAATGCAAGGCTTCAGTAGCAAGAGCAAGCCTATTCATCCTTGGATGGCTCAATTTTGCTTCACTAAAATCCTGACATGGCACTCACTAGTTGCTCCACGCAGATTTCAAATAGGTGCCATTTTAACAAAAAGGAAGCTTGAAGATCAGATTTGCTGTATTTCCCACTCAAAAAAGAGCAGCAGCATCTGCTCAGTAACAAAATATAAATATCAAGTATAGTTGCTACACTGATGACCTTCCAGGTCAGGGGAGAACCCAGACTACACAGCTGTACCAAATAATTTGTTCTCCTTCCCACGGTCAATGCTAAACCTTCCCCTAATAGCTCTGCAGATGCTGCTCCAATTTCTGCCTTTCTTCAGCAGGAAATTCTTACCATCTACTTTTGTATTTATAAAAATACTTTGACTCTCATCCTGAACCACCATGACCATAGCTGCTTTTCAGATTTCACATCTTAAAGCTGCTCTCTTCCAGGAGTAATTTTGCCAAATAACAAAATGGAGAGCCATAGGTCTTGAGTGAGATTAGATTTAAATTTCATTTGCCTGGACTCAGATGCAGAGCTAGGACTTAGAGAAGACTCCTTGATACTCAGAACACAGCTGCAGTGGTACCTGCAGTTGAGCAGAATCATAAAGTGGTCTGGATTGGAAGGGACCTTAAAGGTCATCTAATTCTAACCCTCCTGTTGTGGGCAGGGACAGCTTTCACTAGACTTTGCTCAGTCAGCCATCCAACCTGGCCTTGTACACATCCACAGATGGGGCACATAGGTGTAATCATACAGGAGTTTCACTGGTAGACATAAAAATCAGTTACTGAAGTAGTGATTACCACTGCCTTTTTCATCCCAAGTTTTCTGCTTAAAAAAAAAAAAATCCAAAAAAAAAATCACCCCAAGTATTGTCATACCTCTGTGCATATTTTCCATCTCTATTGATTTAAAAGAATTTGCTGCTGAAAACATCACAACCAAATCTTCTTTACTGTGTTGGCTCAAACTAAATGTCACCATGAAGGTATCCACCAGCCTCCACCCCTTCATGTCCAAGCTCAGGTTAGCTAATACCCGCTTCTCCCAGACAACCAAAATGTCCTCAAAAAACACCAAAATAGACTTTTATTTTGATGTCAGATTTCTCCTCATCTCTCAGCTAGTTGAGAATACCACATAAAATGTTTAAAACTGGTCAATACCAAATCTTAGAATTAGTTTTACAACTGCAGAAAGCCCAAACAGGTGTAGGCAACTGTATGCTTTATTCAAGCATGAATGTCTGTCTAGGGGCTAGCAGGACCAGGCACTGCTCATTTAATTCTCATTTTTACAGGAACATCTTTGTTTCATGTTATGACTTTGTGCTTGTGCATGCTACCTGGAACCCAAGAACTCCTGCACAACGTAAGATAAAGCATCAGAAAATGTCACTAACCTTCAGTAACAATCAATCACCCTCCAAACTACGGTCACTGTCTTCTGTCTGAAATGGCTCTGGCTGTCTAGTACTCATAGATGACATCCAAAGCATCAGCAATTTGCCAAGGTAAGTAACAACCAAACTATCCAGGGCCAGTCAAAGGAAATTTGCTAGATAATCTCCTAGTTTTCTCTGACTGTATCACAGCACAACTGTGTTACAATTTCAATAACCCACACTTTGTAAAATTACTTATGTATTTCTAAATCTATATAGACTTTTGACTTGAAACCACTGAAAAGCTACTCCAAGTGATAGGGTGGGCACCCACTGACAGCGTACACACACTAAATATTATATCTTATTTTAACTAGTATCCATGAAACTGTTCATGAATTTTCTCTGTTTTATTTTTCTCCTTTCCCCTTCTACCATTTCCAGGAAAATCCTTAGTAACAGCAGCTTAATGAAGTTTATTTTATGTGAATGACAAAAAACCCTCTCTCCTCCGAGACAGACAAACCCAGGCTAGAAGAAGAGAAATTGTTAACTGAATCAAAACCCCTGTGAATGATTTACCTCTCAGGAGCTGCTGCAGCAATATGTTCAGAAACTCTGGGAGAGGGGACACTGCCAGGGCAGGAATCTGCTATCAGCAAAAGAGCAGCTGCAGATTCTGGTTTAGCATTGTTTTCACTCCATTAACAGTAATAAAACCAAATGAAGACACACAGAGAAAGAGATGTTTAATCCACATTAAAATAGTATGCAGAACAGGAAATATTGTGCATGAAAATGTTAGTAAACTGAGAATAAGAAAAGAACCCAAATTCTAAAAAACCTCCAAAAAGACCATGAAATTTACAGTAAAATACAAAAGGATAAAATGACAGAACACATTTAAAGTTCAGTGAAGGTTTAGAGCATCCTGCTGCTTTAAAACTCAGAAGGCCAATTAGTTTGGACACTTAAAAAGATGGAACACATATATTTGAGATTATGTTATGTGATGGAAAACAACTTTAGAAATAGTGAAAGTGGCACAAGTGCTAGTGGGATTCATCCCAAAGCTTTATATGCTTTTTGCTAAAAGTTTTTGGTTGTTAGTTTTGTGAACACATTTAAATCTCTCTCTCTCCATATATCTTTTTAATTTTTTTTTTAAATTTTTTTTTCATATCCTTTCTGTGGCTCAGTTGTTATAGAAAAAAAAATCTAAAAAATTTGGTCTTAAAGTGCTCTACTTGAAAAAAATCACCTGCCAGACATATCACTGTAATACACAAAAAACCAGTAACTACAGGGGAGAGAGAAATCACAATAATAAGTGATTTTGAGCAGACTAAATTAGTCACATGGGCAGGCATTTCTGCCTTTCTTTTCTATGTCAGTACGGAGAATTAAGTATCTTATTAAAGTAGGGATTCTTAAGTGCTGAAAATTATTGAACAGATTAAAGAATGACCAGGGAGCAGACCTCATAGGTGGTAAAGGTGTGGATGGAAATTCTGGTGTAGGTGGCATCTCCAAAGTCAGGGCAGCTATGGAGTTTGTATTCAAATTAATACAGGCATCACGGGTTCCTGCTCCATCAGGTAGATCTGCAGGTATGCTTTACACATATTTATGACATGTGGGAGGGAAAAATAAATACATGATTCTATGACAGATTGTTTCAAGACTGATCAAGAGTAGGACAATTATTTTCCAGTTGATGTGGATCAACTAAACTACAAATCTTCAAAATCCTCACTAAGGACAATGAACTGACTCCACGATTTAAGGCCAAAACCAAATCCAGACCTGGTTGCTCAAAAGGGAGTGGGTCAACAGTGAACATTAAAAAAATATATATATATATATCAGAGCTTCAAAATAGGGTTCTGCAGAAATAGAAATAACCTATAACACAAGCTGCATACAAAGGCTGGGCACTGCCTTTCTAAGTTTTAAGTAACTGGTATAAAAGCTGCAATCTATACATTTCAATGAGGGCTTTCTATTTCTATTTACCATTCTTCCAGCTGCTGAAGAGAAAAATCTATTTCATCCAAACAAAAATCCCTAGTGAGTTACAGTTCAGAAATAAAGCAATAATAAAAACCACACAGAACATCCATTTCAGACCATGCCTGCCTGAAAAGCTGAATATTATTAAACTGAGATATCTTATTGAAAATCACTGATGAAAGAGAATTTTCCATTACATTTTCACACCAGCATTTCTAGGAGATATCTAAAATTTAAGCTTATTTGTTTATTAAAAAAACCCCCATGTTTTCAAAGATCAGAAGTATGCAGGGAATCACATATGAGACAGGACCTATTTGTCAGATAAAAATGAAAAAAGTGGTCCATTTTTGGGAACAATAATAAAAATTCCAAAATTTAGTACCAGTAAGTTCTGTGCAATGAGGATATTTGGTGAAGAGATGGCATCTTTCAAGCAATAAAGGAAGTTCATTTCACACATTCATAAAATACTTTGGGACCTAGTGGTGTTTTTATAATGAATTTATAGTAAACTAATACTTTGGCAGTCTCTCTCAAACTACTCTCATATCCTTAAAAGATAGACTCTATGACTATGCTTAATTTTACTCAAATAAAAAGTTTTCTATTCTTTTGATTGTTTACAGAGAGTTTATTCTTCTTTTTCTCACTAGGAGCAACCCACCCTTCCAAAGGGTAAGATCTGGTAAGATAGACAAACAAATGCTAAGTTTAACGGAACATGAAAATATTCCCATTACCTAGAGACATCTCCAGAACATAAAAATACCTGAAGGTCAAACCATTTTGCCCTTATAAAAAAACCTTTACAGACAAACTAAGAGATAACCTTTCTAATCTTTCACAGTTTTCATTGCACTGATGGTCTTCGAAACGCCCACATTTCAGTCTGTTCATAAAGAAATTATATAAACCCAGCAGAACAATTTAAATACATTGCCACTTTAATATGCAGTACTGCAGTATTGTTATATTGTGGTGTATATGCACTCAGTAACACTCAGTTTTAGTAACACAGTACTCACTGCCAAGTTATGGGGGGGTGGGAGGGGGGGGGCATGGAAATTAAACTGATTGGCACTTCTTGTCAAAACACTCTTCAGTGAAATTATTGAAGTGAATTTTTTCCCCTACTTCCCTAAGGAGTTAACCCACGAAGTGTGCAAGGTGTGATATCCCTTGGGCCATCATTACCATGGCAAATCTGTGCAGTGTTAGGCATCCACATTGGTGACTGTTAGTGTTAGATAACTTATCTATTACCTGAAGTCTCCATTTTCTGTTTGTTTTTTCCTAAAGATAAAATGACAAATACCATAAGCTACTGCTGTACTGCATAGCAGCATCAACCATCTGAAAAGGAAACTCAAACTTAAAATGGTTCCAAAGGTCCTCTCAAGTTCCAACATTGTGCAAGGAAAAAAAACCAGCCCCACCAAGTCTTCTTCAGAAGCATCTGTTCCCAGGACTATTTCCATCAGAGTGTGTAGGTCAGCTGCATAAACCCAAACCAATTCCAATGGCTCTATTCGAGCAGTTGTAAGAAACTAGGCTTATATATGTGCTTCACAGTCATGTTTGTTTGAGGTCTCAAACTCTATCTGGTTCAACAAAACTAGCAAAAACCAAAATCGAGTTTTACTTTGTATAATTCTTACTCCCATGAGGGTCAATCATTTTATTGATTCCTGCAGATCTTGTGTAAATCACAGGACAAACACATAGCCCATTTATAAGATGATCAGGAACTACAATATTGAGATAGTTGTACACAATTCAGATTGTTTCTACTATGCAGCTGGGATGTGACTGTTTGTCTTCCTATAGGCTGTGAAGGTGCAATGAAATGTCAGCCCCATGCATGAGAAGACTATTCAAGGAGTCCAAGAGACTCAAAAGAAAAACAGACAGAGCTAAGATAAAAGCAACTTTTATTAAAATACTCTTCAAGCTTCAAAATGCATAAATTAATGGATGTGTAGCTACTATAATACATTATTTTACAAGAGAACCATAGGGCAGTGAAGCTTTCATAAATAGAAGAAAGCTTATAAGCTTCACTCTGAAATAAATAAATACTACTGTCTAATCTTGTCCCTGCTAGAAGATGTGTTAAAGCTCTTACACAGCAACATTCTGCTCAATTATTCATTTTTAAGTTTGCCAAAACATGAATATATTACTAGTCTAAGAAGCAGAACCTTTATAATGAGCTTTCACTTCAATTCAAAACACTGGAACATAATTTTTAAAAATTTTCTTTTCTTTGCTTAAAAGCACTCGGGTCTTCTTGCTATACTTTGTAAAACATTTACAACCACTCTAAAATCAACCTGCTGAAAATCTAGTGAAATCCAAAATAATTTTCCTGGTAGGTATGATAATTTGAAATAAGTGCATACAATCCCCTTTTCATCTTCTTCCCCCAGGCCCAGCATCAAGGTAACACAATTTCTTATTCGTTTGTTCAAAAATTTCTGTTTTCTAACAGCCTACAGCAGACTCAAACTCAGCAATGCAAATGACTTCTTTCAGGCAGATAAAAAGAACTGAAACAGCCATCTCCTCCCCTACATTGGGAGATTCAGCCACCCAAGTTGTTAAGTTTTAAATATGGGGGTTTTTTTCAACTAATGATTAGCACATAAACATTTTCATCTCATTTTTTACACAGCAGTAGGAAAGTGTTAGAAAAGTATAGAAAAGGCTAGAATTTCTGTCGCAGAAAGGCTACTGAAATACATTTTCTCTCTCTTTTTTTTTTTTTTTCTTTTTTTTTCGCTACTTGCTAGGGCCTTACTTGATTTTCTTCANTTTTTTTCAAAGCAGATGGAAAAGAAGAAAGAAAGAAAGGAAGTGTTTGTATTTTGCTTTTGCAACTTGGGTAAAATCACTGGACATTAAGAACACGTGCTGAGACTTCATGGTGCCAGTCACGTAATTTTGTATATTTGGGGCTAAGGACGTGGATGGGGACCTTTTCCCTGTGGAAAGAAGTAATAGAAGAAAAATAAGAAAGAAAGAAAGTAAGAAAGTTTGTCTTTAAGTGGTTTCACAAGTGAGCATGCAAAATCCATGCACTATTTCTATTGAATTGTCTTCCTCCCTGTCAAAAAGTTGGATCTAGTGTTAGTAAAAGTCAGTAAGGAAAGTCTCACTGACTTCAAGAACCATTAGATTTACCCACTGGTTGGTGCTCCTTTCGAACAGTGCTTATCCCAAAGCAAGGAGACACCTGACCCCCACTTGTAGCCAGAACAGCAATACTTCCCACCTATGTCTTGCAATCAGATCCACACGCACAGATGAAAAAATGCCTGATTAGACTTGGAAAAGGAAAACATGAGCTATCCACACCAGTCCAAGTTTACAGAAAATTTCTACACAAACATTACTACTGGACTGCTTCAACAGCTTTTACAAAGGTTTATCTATGGAGAGAAAAAGTCTATTTTTACATGCTGACATAAAAGGCAAAAAGGGAAGGAACATTTTAAAAACACCCAAATGTCACACAAGTGCACCAAACGCTACAAGTTAAGAATTAAAACATGCGAAGCATTAAAGTAATAAAAATAACAAAGTAAACAAAAATAAAATAACAAAGTAAAACATCAACTTACTTAGTCTTCTTTGCAGCTTCATTTTCTGGTTCTTTCACTGAAGGAAAACAGAAACATTTTTTATTTTCTAGGGCACTAAAGACACTGTAGCCGCAACGCTGAGATTCCCTGCTGTGCCAACGCATTCACTACTACAGGAAATTACAACAAGGCTCATTAGGATTCTTTGATTATAAATACACCTCAATGGACATGAGTTATTCCTATGAACTTCAAGAGCCCCTTTGCTAGTAGGACTGTTGAAAAGGGGCTCTGCTGGACTCTGCCCTTCCCCTTGGCACACTCTCCACAGTGGCATTGAGAAAGGGGATTTGAGAAGGTGAAGATGGATGGAAGTTAAGAGGTATTTCCTTTGGATGAACATCCAGTGGGTTTATATCAGGTGATAATCCAAGCGTCTGTTTGAAGCCAGGCTATTTCCCACCAAGCTTCCAGAGGTCTGCACAAGGAGTAATGTAAATTTCCAGTTCTGATTTTAAGGCTGGCAAATCTAGGGGCAGAAATTTTCTTAAAGCACTTGTCAACATGATAAATTAATCTTTACTGGATACTATGTTATTTTATGTTCAGGTCCCATACTCTGCCCTTACAAGGACAATTCAAGGGAATTGAACACAGGACTACAAAACACCAGGTCCAAAATCAGAGTATTTATCACAGACAGACAACAACCCTTATTTTTGGAGATGTTATTTTTGGCTTCTAGAAATAGCTGATTTTATTAAATCTCCCCCTGGAGAGGAGGTCAAATTTCCTCAATACCTTCTTTATTGCAGCTCTAGCAGAGAAAAGCTGAAGAACGAGAGCACAAAAGCCCCTGACAGCACTTCTGGTGGCCTTCACACAAAACCACAAATCTCAGCCAGTGACTTATGGCTGACAGCATAACAAGAAATTGAATCTTTAGCAGAAAATTGTATGACTGGGAATGACCTTCACCATATCACCTGTTCCACTCCTCCAGTATATGTAATCACACCATAACATAAGCAGAGGGCAGAAACATAACCTAGGAATAAACTGAGGAACTATGGATTTATGTTTCTGATCAGTTACATCATTGAAGATCATATACTTTTGTATGACTGACAAAGACTTTCTCCACACCAGAAAACACCAAATTTTCCTGAAGCATTAAATTTGATTAGGAATGTCACCACTTTGGCGATATGGGAGGGAAAGAAACAACAAATATGTATCTTTGAATATCTTTGGGAGCACAAATTGAAATTATAGGATTTATCTAGAATGTTTTAAATCAGCCCAATCAGGAATAACGTCCAGCAATGAACTGCTTTGTAATGGCAGGGTTTTACAGTAATATTTTCCTTTCTCTGTCTCCCCCGATCCCCAGCTTTATAAACTCCAGCCTGTGCAGGGGCATGGCCATTCCTCCCCTGGCACCGAGGTACTCACTGTGGTCGGTGCCGGTGATCTGGGCGAGGATGCGGAAGGAGCGGGACTGGGTGGTGCCCGTGCGCGGGTGCCAGTCCTCGGTGTCCTCAATCAGCCGCTTCTTGCTGGCATCGCTGTGGGTGGGCGTGTGGTAGAACTCCGTGTAGGTGTCCACGATGTGCTTCCGCGGGGGGCTGCGCCAGGGACAGACACAGCAGTGAGCACCGGGCTGCAGGCAACACCTCACCCCACCCTGCTACCAAAGCACGCGTGCAGCTGTGGCTTTTTACAGTGTTTAAAGGCAGCTTCTGCGTTGGGATGCAGAAAGGCAGCAGTTGAAGCCCAGCTAAACACAGATGCGGTTTTCTGAACCAAACACACCTTTCATAATTATTCTAACCCTGCTGAAATATTTCTCCTTGTTTCACCGATGAAACACTTGAAACAATAAAAGACAGTATTCTCAAGACATCTACATGTTTAAACTTTTACCGTTTGGGTGGGTTTTTCCTTGTAGGCGACAGAGTAAGACAGCAAGAGAAAGTTTTCCCAGCATAAACAGGAAAAGGAGAAAAAGAAAAGAGGAAATAAAGTCAGAAAGCTGAAATGAAACAGAAATGTAGTTAATTATTCTACTGAATTAGTTTTGCGAGAAAGGGCACTAGAATCCAATTAATAGCCATATTCTCATTCTACCACTAAAACCATTGTCATGAATTTGCATACTTTAGTTAAAGTCACGGTGATTTTCCTATAGGGATGTGAAGGGAATTTGTTTTGCTAAAGGAGGAAAATCTACCTAGCTCAGATCAGGCACCCCTTGACAAATTCTCCCTTCAGTTCCCAAGGGGCACAGCCCAGAAGTGTGCACATGCAAGGACCACCCACTACACAACAATTCTTTTGCACCTGGCAAAGCCTAGATCAGAACCAGTTCTGAGCCATAATGGGGAGGTACCCTCTTTGAAAGAAAAAAAAAAAAAAGTGGGGTGATTGACTGTTCCATCTGGAAACTTTCCTTATAGTAACCTACAGGCTATTATCAATACTTGCACTAGCAAGATTTTCAAGAGTACAGGATCTAAAAGTTTTGATTCCACTGAGTGATGCAAAGAATGTGTCAATCTGGGAAATTTGGGAAAAGGAAACAGAAGATTCAAACTATATAAATTACGCCTATATTCTAAATTTGTTTTTCCAAAGCATTAATCTCTAAGACCCTCTAAGTTTATTTTTACATAATTTACAGGAGGAAAACTGTGAAAAACTAACTCTTAGACATAAAACTTTTAATAAGTATCAAAAAACAAAACCCAACAAAACTTCAAAAGTCACTTTTATTTTTTACACTACTTCCTCACTGTACTTTTGTGGTTCAAAGTACTTCTGGGGAAGAAAGGTGGAAAACGAGTGAGGAATGTTAACTGTTTACAAGCAAGAATTAGGCCAAATAAATGGACTGCATTAGTAAAAAGCTTTAAAAATACTTAATACTTGAAAGAATGTGATAGGTATGGTACGAAATTATATCAAAAAATTCAATTTATTAACACACAGCATTAGTGAAGAGCATGTATCACATATCAAAGTTAATAACAGAGAAAGAGGTATAGAAACAAAGGCAGTAGCAATTCCAGGATGGAGAACAGAGAAAAATGGAGTAAAGTATCTTAAACAGTTAATAGCAAAAATGAAATCTGAAAGTTAAAGCAGTAATTAAAAGTGTGGAAATATATGAAAATGTAATTATTTTCATACAGTTTACTCCATTCTAGCAACTACCCCAGTGAAATAAGCAGTCTTTCACATCTGTTGAAAGTGGTATAAAGAAAAAAAAAAAAATCCCACCGACTTCTCTTGTGCTACTGGTCTTTCTAAGGCTTAGGAGTCTACTAGTAATGGCACACTAACACAACAAGGTGGTGCCAGAGACTAAGGAAAACTCAGTGAGACAGGCACCCTCTTAAGTCAGCCTTCAGGGCAAGAGGAGAAGAGAGAAGCCAATAAAACCTCAATCATTTTTCATCCTGATATGCACAAATCAGAGTATATGGACATTCATTTTATTTTCCTGTATGAATTCAGAATCTAGCCCTTAATTCCACAGCTCTCAAAGCAGTTTTATTTTTGTACTGTATTTCACCCTTTACTAGTTGTATTGCGATCACCAATGAGCTACAATTGCACCAAGAATTTATCAGTACACACAAACACCACACGAATATTTTGAAGAATAAAAATGAGCTGCAAAATGTAGCACAGTAAAAAGCAAAGTCACATCATGTCCAATGCAGATAAAATAATGTATTACACTAAGAAAAGCTGAAGCTGTTTTGCAAAATTTAATTAAATAACTCTGTAAGAGCTGTAATTTTGCAAAACCAGAACACATGCTGGTTATTCCAATAGGAAAAATAACCATAATTCAAGTCCAGTGCTGTTGATACTAACTTTGTCGCTGCTGCTATCTGCAAGGGAAAAAAAAAAGGCATTTGTTGTGTTAATTAATTCTTTGTTTCTTAAAATGGTACAGGAGTTTCCAAATCCAAGCTCTGGTAAAGCCATATATCACGCCAGTCAAACTTATAAACATCAAGATAACCTAAAAGAGAAAATTTTAGCCCAGCTGAACTTAAACTGCGTCAAGTCTATGGACATCTTACCTGCTTTAAGCAGCAGGCACATCTTCATGCAAGAGTTGGCAAAAAGGTCTTGATAAAAGTGCAACTGCACACATGTTAGTGGAGGCAAATTGCTTGCTTTCTAAGGCAGAGCTAAACAAGGGAAATTAAATTTCCTTTCCCATCCTGAAGTCAAAGAATTTATATCCTGAATGTTTTTTTGAGGGAAGCCAAGAGGAAGGGAGGAAATTGTGAGTATAACAAGGTGCATGTCAACAGAACTGTATTTACTAAGCAGTGCCATCTATGAGCAAGGTACAAATTGGGTTTTTGCATGTTTTGAGAAAATGAATCATACAAGCCACAGAAACAAAATGGAATTAATTTCAGACTGATCAATTAGTCGAAACTTCAATGTTTGTGATATTTTATTGATGTCATTGATACAATTTTAAATGGGGAGATACTTAAGCATCATTGTAGAAGCATAACTTTTCCAGGTAAAATTAAGTAGTGCAGCAGCAGACAATATAACCACCTTAAGTGGGTTTTGTCCGCTTGTTTTTATTTCATAGTTTAGGACTGCATGACATTTAGAAAGCCCAAACACAATATTGTAAGAAAGACTGCAAAATAAAGTAGGTTTTTACAACTCTGAAATGTTTTCAAAATTTTCCAAACTAGATCTGCAAGGCTGACAGTGAGACAGGGATTTCTTCACCTCTCGTCCTCTGATTAATTCATCCTCTATGGAAGGTAGGGTACATAGCAGTGCTCCCCCAGTCATCCTATCTTGACTGTAAAGTGCTTACTCTGTGCCTGCAGCACTTCCTTCCAGAAGACTTAATTTTGTTGCTATTGTTCCTCTTTTTAAGTACTAATTGCTGCTTTTGAATACTCCTTACACAGTTATTTGCTAAAACAGTATTCCTGGAAAGATAAGAGAAGGTTTGCCAAAGTGCAATCAACAACTGCACCAGCAGTGAGCAAGTCCTTGGGATCTCTCAATTTCAACCCAGTTTTTGCAGAGTGGATTTCTGCCATCATCTGTTTAAGAAAGGGCTGGAAGTTACCATGGCTACAGTGCAATATAAAATGCATACAGGCTGCATTATGAGTCCACACATGGAAAATATTCGTACTACAACATAAAGGGAATAAGTACCTAAAGAACTTTTTGGGGTTTTTTTACTCCATTACAAACTCAACTGAAACTGCAATTTATTCAGTATTTTAGTTGGCATGGATGTTTACCTTTCCCTAAGGTTCTTCATATACTTTCTATACTGAGTGAATACCAGAGAAGAGAGGAACAAGGCCTATTTTTCCAGTCCCTTTCTTTTGTGGGATGGGAAATAGTAACCAGAGCTTTTAGGTTTTAAACCCAGGTTTCAAATTCTCTAAAGCTGAAGAGACAACTACAGTTCCCTTCCTGCCCTATTTGTAAATTATTTCAATTGCTGGTCACAGAGGTCAACTGGCATGGGACTGCTCATGCCCAGTCTCCTCCTCTCCCCCCAGCACAGCAGGCGCTGGCAACTGGTCCCTGAGGTGCTACAGCTCCCAGACTCTCCCCAGGAATTTCTGGGAGAACCCAAGGCATCCCCAACTAAAATCCTGCTGCAAGTCTGAGTTCCCAGGACTGCTGCTGGGCTCAATTTAGTTTACTAATCTATTGTTTACTATTCTAGATGCTACACCAGATAAAGGCTTTTATGTCTTCTTACAGTCCCTTAAATGTTCAGTCTCTGATGCCCACTTCAACATAAACAATTATTTGAATAAGGGAATGAGTCACATTTTAAATCTGCATTGCTTGTTTAGGGTGAAGGTAAAATTTGAAGTTGAGGTATTTATATTATAGCACTGCAAAAAATCCGCTTAACCCCATCAGCTCCCTAGAAAACATCTTAAAGCTTCTTCTGTGTTGTGCAGAGAACTAATGAGACATCTGTCCCTTTGCCTCCCTTCTGGGACCTTTTTCCACTGGTCCTGCCAAGGTCATGGTTGGTCTTCCAGAGCGTCTCATTCCCGGCCATCACAGCACCCAATGACCCTTCTTGACAGACTGCTCTGCATTTTTGAGTGCCTGCTGCTTTCAGTCGCTGTATTGGGTGTCAAAATACATGGTGAGATTGGACACTGAAATTAATACCAGGCTTGTTGTAAGGTCCAGGACATGTGGTGATAGAACACATCACGTAAAGCACTCCATGGTCCTTGTTCAATTTAGCCATGATGCTCTACAAACTGATACGTCACTCGTGAGGAAAACCCTCACCAAAAGTCTAGCTGGCCCCTTTGAAGCATCGCTTGAAAAATATTTTCTGATAGACTGACTTCTGAGGAGTAAACAACTCCTTCAAGCTGTACTTTCCTTAGCCCTCAAACAAGCCCAGCTTTTTTCCTGTGAGGAAACACCCTCACAGCAAAAAAAAGAAAAAATCCCACCTACCCATTTTGCTGTTTACTCTCCCCCTGGTTCTCTCTGCCTCCTCGTCGCGGCCCCTCGGCTGCGTCCTGGGCGCCGTCGGCGGCCGAGGCGCTTGGGGCGGCACCGTGCTGCCGTGGGACAGGAACTGCAGGTTTAGGAGCGCCCAGCACCGGCGGCCACGGCTCAGCGTTAGGCTTGGCGCTAGCATGCACTCCAGGCACGGCACACGGGGACGCGGCCGACGCTGGCGTGAAGGCGGAGGACGGTGATGGGATGGAGGTGACCTTGGAGGAGGTTACAGCTCCAAACGGCCGCGGTGTCTTATTGAAAGCCACGCTCGCTGTGGCAGTGACTTTGGGTGCAACAACAGAGGCAATGGGCACAGGCTTAACTACTTCGGTAGGTTCTGCCTATGTGGGATGAAAAACAAAACAGAAACACACAAAACCACGCCAAACGCATGCACATTCCTCAGCGGGGTTCTAGCTCTCTCGTGGGGAGAGGACCTAGCGTGAAGCACAGAAGCAAGCTTTACCAAGATTGCAGCCATGAAATGTATGGGAAAACAACCCAAGCCATGCATTTTAGGACTGAGAATGATTCCCAACATGCACAATCAATACGAAATTCCACAATGCTAGCTCCTCTCGGCATATCCAAAACAGACACTTCACAAATCAAACTCAACAAGAAACTGAAAACCTGCTCTGCTGCAAAACCACCGGGTAACTCACGAGTAAAAAAACAAGAGCTTTTTAGAAAAATCCAAATTCCATGTATCAAACCCGATTTGAGATATGCATGTCCCCCATACGCAAATAGAATGTGCAAGTGTTCACACACTGCACAAGTTTGCTATGACCTTTAAGAGCAGAACAAGAGCACATAAGGCTCCGTACTGTCTCCACATACACATGTCAGATAATACACTCAAGATATCTGATTTTTTGTTTGGTTGAGTTTTCAGGCTGGGAACTATGTTTTAACACCGTGGTTCCCAAACTGTGGCCTTTAAAGGTCATGGTCAGCAGAACAGTAATATACTACACATTAATTATGTCCACTGGAAAGGCTTTTCAAGTACAGGCTATTTATAAGTATTTTCAAGTTTGCAAACAGTCTTTTTACCAAAAAGGGGGTTTTGAAACTGTTGCATAGAATAAAACATTAGAAGAACTCAAAAACAAATAATTCTCCAGGGCTTTGAGTAAAGTGAGGGGACTTGTTCTCTGGAAAAGCTTCTCTCAAATACCAGGAGAGATTTCAGTGTCCATTAAAATATACAAATCCCCACAAAAAGGCTTTAAAAAATCACTGCCAAAAAAAAAATTCTACCTGTTTCTGTTTCTCTCTTTGATACAGAGGGAAAAAAACAGCAATATCTTTAAAAAAAACCCCAATTGTTTCAACAGTTGGAGAACAACATTTATTCACCTTTTTTTTTTTTTTTTTCTTTCTGATAATCATTTCCATGTCTCTTCATTCTTTTTCAGATGAGGAAAAAAGTAATCAAAGTAATGTTGTAATACTGTTAACGTAACACATGGAAAACAAGCATGGTATATTGAAAGTTTGAATGCCAGTGCTTATCAACAACAGGGTTTGACAGATGGATATCTATTAGTACCACATGCTACATTTCTTGATTCTGATGATGAACATACCTTTGTCACATGAAAATGATCAGGTTTTTGTATAGAAGACACTCTGGAAAAGAAAAACATAAACATAATTGTAAAAAACAAATTCTTTGATGTTTAAGTATTTCCTTGTTCTACTCACCATATCTACCCAAAGATAAATAAAGTATTTAATTTTTGTTTCCTCTATAGAAAACATGAAGTAAGTATTCAAGTTAAATCTACAATCCTGTTGTTAATACAAGGAAAAGGCAAAACTGAACCGATTTAATTTGTCCAGATACAATGTTAGCAAGTCTAGCATCTAGCATTAAAAACTAATAGATTTATAAGCTTATCATTATATATCACCAGCTCAGAGACTCCAACTCCAATCTGCTTTCTGTTTCTCATTCTTTCTCGTGAAACTGTCACCTAACTCCACAGCTGTGGTGAATTTGCCAGTCTAACACTATTTATATTTTAAATAGTGCATAGCTGATATGCAGGCCTAAAACAGAACATTTCCTTTTAAAACAACACAAATCCTCACGAAGAACTTGGCAAATTAAATAATGCAGAAACTTTTTACGCAGTCTTTGGTTTTCAAAAATAAGGCTAATGTCATCAAAATTCTATAGTAGATGGCAAAAAATTTCCTGCATACAATGGGCACATTGAAACTACTGTGCGGTGGTGGGAAGGAAAGGAAGTATGGCAATGAAAAGGATTACATCGACAATGAATTGACAGATTTTGTCATATCTAAATTGAAATGGCAATGAGTTATAGGTAAAAAAAGCATCTCACTCAACTGGTTTTTTTACAGATTTGCATAAACTTACTTATATGCAAAAATGCACATGCATACACTAAAAATTAAAAACAAAAAACAAAAACAAAAAACCCTACAAAAATTTGATACACTAACATTTGTTTACAAACATTGCTGCTGGTACACTTGAGTGTTCTGGTAGAAAACTGACTTTTTGACACATTTGTGTCATACTTCCAACACATCTGAATAAGGTTTTGAAAAACTGCAGATGGATTCTCATGTCCAGATGACAATTTGCTAGGGAGGCAAAAAGGGTCATTTAACTGGAAATCAGCCAACAGAGGCTACAGTTTTAAAACCACTTATACTGTATAAATAACCTTCTCAGTTTTTACCAGAAAACCGTGGACAGCTACAATTGAATTTGGCATATTTGTTCCCTTTAACAACTCTTTCTTAAAATTTTTATTTATTTACATATTTTCTATTTTTTCCTCTTCTTTTCCCCCCTTAACGATTTTGTTCACAATGTTTATTCCTTCCCTCCAAGTCACCTGGCTCTCAGGGTTCATCGGATCCCAGCAAAAGGAATCCTGATGCAGGTTCAGCATTTACCTTACAAAAAAGGGAAATATATATAATCCAGATGCCATGATGGCAGGGGGGGGAAAAAAAAATTTAAAAAGAGGAAAAATAAAGGAATAATTACATAGCATGAGAAGATGATGTTCTGCACTTGGCCTTCCCCACTTGTGCATGGATGCTGACACATATTATGTCCACATCAACAGCAATTCTCAACAGAGAGAGGGTTTTGTCTGCTCTGGGGAACAGGTCCCTTCTCCCCTTTCCCACAGAGCGTGCAGCCTATGAAAGCCTGACCTCTGGCCCTCCACAGTGCTGGGGTGCATCATTAATCACTCCTAATTGCAGAGTTGTCAATTTGCAGCAACAAAAGCAACAAGGAGGAAGAAAAAAATGCCAATATATATGGAAACTTTTCTTTCTTTTTAAAGAAAGTATACCTCTGTCTTAGGTATACTTGTTCACTTTTAAAACAGTAACTTGAAATATTTTAAGAATCTATTAAGCCAGACCAACAGGAAGAATTAGGAAGACATGAATTATTCAAACCAATTACCATGTTTCACGCTTCAGAGAAGAACTTTCTCTTTGCTAATGCTGGACTTTTGTTTAAGTCTCATCATAAAAGGAACATACTTATTTTCCTTTGTTTTTTACAAAACAATAAAATATGAGTTTGCAATGAATGACATTGTCTCTATACTCATCAATACAGCATTGAGCAAAAATTATTCCATTGCACTATTACCAGATGACCAGAACACATACTTTTCAAAATTCATCTTCAAAAATATCATAAACAAGAAAAAGAAAGGGGGGGGGGGGGGGGGGGAAAAAAAC
>VWZN01010159.1:318426-336550 GCA_013396955.1 Regulus satrapa | reverse complement strand
GGCGAAAGAAAGCTCTATAACCAAGATGTTCATGATGTTCCTTTTAAACAGACAGGCAACAAAACATTTTCCCCACATACTTGAACCAAGGACAAATTTGTGTGCCCCAGACATACTTAAAACAGTTTAACTTGGCCTTGTTGACTTCAGACCATAATCAGACTAAAAATCAGTGATTTATCCCACACTGTAAAGGGAAAATGCTCACCCAGCAAACTGAGCCACCAAGATCATAATGTGAAAAATGCATGGTGGTTAGACAAGACAGTACAATAGGAAATGCACACTTCAAGCTGAAAAGCAAAACACATCCAACATACACATTTAAGAAAATTCTTCCTTCAGGGCTATTTCCCACAATATTTTCGGAGATACCACTGAAGTACACAGCCAAAAAGTAATTAAACTTCAGGACCGTGCATATTCCTTAGCTGTTAGCACTTCACTTGCCACCTAGCAATTAAACATATGAGGATTCCATGCAGGTTTGGTCCCACTGAATGTAAGAATAACTGACAATAAAGCTTTTCAAAATGAGATGAGACACTTGCTCTGTTACTACATACTAGGAAAAGCAGGATGGCTTAAAGCATGGTATTTTCTGAATGATTTAAAACTAGCAGTTCAGCAGATTAGTTTATGCAATATTTTCAATAACACACAAACAAAGCAAAGACATTAAGAGCTCAGTATTTGGGCTTATCATAAACAACTCACACAAAAGACCTTGGCAAATGGTTACTGTATCAAACTTCATAAGAATTATTATAAACAACAAAAACAGCAGCTGCAGTCATTGCTTACTGACAAACTACTACTGAAAATAAACTGCACAGATTTTTTTTGAACAGTTCCTATATCAAAGTCATTTACTTTTTATTAGAGAGAAAAAAAAAAAGGCAGCTATATTTAGCTTCTGTAAACAGCTCATTTTGACCAAACATGATCAAATTTGCTGTCTAAACATACTGCAAGACAATCCTTTCTGATGAATACTTTCATGACATTTAATGCAAGTCAAAACATTCCAACTTCCAGAGCAGCCTTATTAGGAAAATGAATTAGCCCACTCTTCACTGTAAGCAGCATGCCCAGTAAAAACTATTCATTCTTTAAATTCCCCTATTATTCATTCACTTTCCAAGTATTTCACCCAGAGGGGGGGAAAAAAAAAAATCAAATTGACTGAACCCTTCTACAGTTACAGTTAGTGGAAAAACACATTATATTAAAGTTAAAACTAAATTTCTTCATGCTTCTGCAGTGAGTAAAAATTTGATACACCACCTCCAAGGACTGATTATCAATGGCAACACTGTTATCTCAATAATCAGCATTATTGATGGGAAACAAGCCCTCAGCCACCTCTGAACCTTCACTGAATGTAAAATCCAAAGGACTTGTCAGAGCTGTCTCTTCTGAACTCCATTTAAAGCTCCATCATCCCCCATCTATTTGAACCCCCTTAGTCAAGGGACTGCAATGTAGCCATAGCTTAAAAAGCAGATTAAAAACTTAATGGAGAAGTCACAAGAAGGTAGCTGTGCTTACAAAGCCCTTCTATAAACAAGGAGAACACAAAACTCAGCTGTGTTTGTTTTCATATTTCTGTAACCAGGATTGTTCAAACCCTTGTGAGACATACAACGAGAAGGTGCAACACATCTTTAGTGAGTAACAGAATAATCAAAGTTGAAAAAGGCCTGTAAGATTGAACACAACCATAAACCTAACACTGCCAAGTCCACCAAATGAAGTCAATGATGGAAAACTTCCTCTGAACTTTATTTGTTGTTCTGAACTGAGCCTTTCTAATAGAAGGATGGAAAAGAGGAAGTATTTCCTTCCCATCTCGCATCCTGCCCTTCCAATTTTCAAAACTAACTCCTTTTTCCTAGCTAGGGAATCATCAGGAGACAAGGTTTGGCAGCAGATATTCCATTTCTGAAAAGCCATTGGTCAGATCTTCCTCCCGAAAACCTGAATTTTTAATGGTATTGCCATCATAGTCTGTAGTTCTGTTAGTTAGCTTCATTTTACTTCCAGAGAGCAGTCCACTGACAGGGGAGAAAGCTAAATAAATTGGCTTTCTGTAAATTAGCCAACTCATGGAACAAAGATGACAAGCAGAAAGCATTTAACATATATAACAAGCCATGACTTTCACTAGGGGTTATCTGAATAAAAATAAATGTAGACATAATTTAAAGCACAGAAAAAAAAAATTCCAAATATATTTCTTTTTTTCTTAAACACAATCCCCTTCTCCATCACACACGTAATTAATTTCCAACCAATTTTGCTCTGCCTCACAACAGAAGAACAGGAACATGGTTAAGCTTGCTTCCTGTTACAACTTAGCCACCTTCAGAAATGGTTTCCTTGCATACATTAACACAAAAACATACATCTGTGTTTCCCACAGTTTTGTAGAGGCACACAATGCCCCAGGCAACCTCACTCGGAACATCAGCACTTCAGCAATCTTGCCAGGGCAAGCATCTGTGGCCTCAAGATTGCATACCTGTACACAGCCCAACACATGGAAAAGCAGAGGTACCAAAACCATCATTAAGTAAACACAATGAAAATTGCAATCTGTTGCAGTCACTGCAAAAATCGAGGGTTTTTTTGTTTGTTTGTTTGCTTTTTGCCTAAAGAAAAAGCAATGTTTTAAATCTGTACTCTGGTTCTTGTGGTTGCTAAGAGATGGCTGCCATTTTAACATTTTATTCAACATTTTATTTCATCAGTAACTCCCTTTGTTCTAGTTTATTATACTAGCTTACATTTAGTTAAACATACCAAATTATGACAAATAGTGCTAATTACAATCAAACAACAGAAATGCTAGTGCTGCACCCAGAGGGCAGTTGGGCACTAGAACAGAGCTAGTTTGTGAGTCACTCTCAACAGATGCTACACTTTCAGCAAGTTTAAAAAGGAGCAAATTAATAGAATGTATGTGACAGCCTTTTACACTTTTACAGTTGGTATACACTATAAAACACCTTCACATCATCATAGTGTGCCTCCCCATTGTACCATAGGGTACACTGAAGCACTAGGTCAGGTAAAAGAAAGAAAGATGTTCTTGCTTTACTAGCTGCTTGAGAGTTGGCCAAATCAAATTTAGGTCTCTCCTCTTAAATTTAAATAAGGTCTGTGATTTCATCATTATGTGTTAAAATAAACAGCGCTGATATTTTAGGAAAGAAAAAAGCTGCCCTCTGCTTTGGTACTCCTACCCACAAAGGTTTAGTTGTTTTTAAGACCTCCCAAAGACAACTACTCCTCATAGTCTCATTCCTGTGGTCTGTGGCAACCCTACCAATACATTTGTAAAGAGAATTTAAGTGCAGGCAGATAATATTTTATTCTATTACAGCAAAACCAAAAACCAAACAAAAAGCTAAGGAAAAAATACCACAGAATTTATCTCACTTACCTTCTGTCAGAAGCTTTTAAAAACATGTTTTTTGCTTCTGTGAGGGCAGAAAGTTTAGCCACCTGGAGTTCCCATGTTATGGTGAGCCCTGGACTAGGAGGGCACATCTGTACACATCTGCCCATGACTCCCCTGACTAAAGCATAAAGAGGTAAAGTACCCCAGTATCAAGCATGGCTGATGCCTTACAATCCTGCATAGCAAATTACTGCCAGCTGTCCTAGGAAAGTCATAGAGCAGCCTAGATACAAGTGGTAGCTCAGCATGTCTAAATAATCAAGATAACTTTTATCAGTTATCCCTTGCTATAACTATTTTTTTTTTCTTCAAGCTCTCCTAAAGCTATCTTGCTAAGTAATAGCACTCACATAAGAGCTAAATGCAAGTGACAAGATAGAACAATTTTATCTATGTCTTCTAATTAACTATAATTTATACATTTTATTTTCTTTATCAGTGCTTATTATATAGTAATTTTAACATAGCAAGCTAACTTTTAAAAATAGACATCTTAAAGAAAAGCACAGGTCTAAATAACTCACAGACCTAGTCAGTCCTTCAAAATCCTTAGGAAAAAAAATGGGTTCAGCCTCACGTTGACTTCAGTCTGTCATTAAATCTAGGTAATAATTTAAAAGATTCAAAACTAAGCACTGAATTATTTTTTCCAGTGCTTTCCACAATATGGTGACTAATGTTTAAATTACCTCCTTTGTTTAAAACATAGCCTAAATAAACTCAAAAGTGTAGTCATATATCTATTTTAACTGGAATTCACCACAAACAGCTCCCCAATCCCCAACATGTCCTTATTTGGTATTTTTATTTTTTCTTTCCCTTAAGAGTGTGTGTGGGAATGAGCATTTTTTTTTTCTCAAGTGAACAATCTAGCAATTTAGAGTGCCATTAGATTGTATTTTACTTCTTCTTGGATCTAAGCACACCTCTCCTCTGCAAAGCAGCTCAGCCATTCATTTCTTCCAGGAAGTCTGAGAAGGACAATGGAAGTGTAGCTAAGCAAATGAGATGAAAACTGTTTCTGAGGTGTCAGGCAGCAATGACAAAAGATTCCTGTTCTTCACGGGATTAGCAGCAGGAAAAGCAGTGTCTCCCATCCAGATTCCAAAAGCATTGTTCCAAAATCTGGCAAAATCCCAGCTGCCCTACCACCTCCTGCTTCTTACTGACTTCAGGTAATGCAAGGAACAATATGAATAACCTAATAATTCAGCTTCTGAGATTCCATCTGTGGTGTCTCAAGCTATGCGCCATCCCAACTACAATACATGGACATGTGGAGAGCCCACCACAACTTCATGGCTGTCAGGAAAACCACTGAGCCAGAGATTGCTCCAGAAAAGCCAGGGACATGGCAGTAGTCACCAATAAAGAAACATGACAATAAATCTATTTTAGAAGGATACATTTGTGTTGGTTTTAATAGGACATCCTATGGGTTCAGTTATTTCCCTTTAAGGTCAAGAATATCATCAAGCTTTTGTCTGACTCCTCAGTGGGACTCACCAGCAAACTGGCCAATTTTCTTTCCCACCCAGCCTCTCAGACACCTCTCCCCTCCCTCCCATGTCACCCCAGCAGCAAGGGATGAAGACCTCATCCTCAAAGTGCACAAGCACAGGACTGCACCTGACTGACAAAGTGCCACAAAGGCTGTCAGGGGTCTTTTCACCATAGGGACACAGCAGCCAGCACATACCTGAACCAGTCCTCCTTTGCAGCAGATGTTTGGGGGGCTCCCACAGAACATCCCCAAAGGGAAAACCACCACAGGTGGAACTGGCTGTGGATAGCAGAGCTGAGGCACTACAAACCACAGGCCAGTATTATTACTTTAACAATTTAACAAGCAGGCACTTGCCAGAAGCTGTTAACTTTTCCACTATAGATGCTTGTTTTTCTTGCACTTGATCATTTCCATGTATTGTTTATATGGGTATATATTTAAGGTCACTGGCTACGGCATGTATTACAGGTCTAACATGCTGAGAAAAGCTATTTATGTCTCAACATGTCTGTCTATTATAGTTTTACATATGTAACAATTTCAGTTTGGGGGTTTCCTTGTATTTTCCTTTCCTTCCACTGTTTGCATTAAGACCTCAAGTTAACCTGGCCAACAGGTCTCACCAAGCCTTCAAGGGAAAGAAGTCAAAGATCAACTGACACACTCTGAACTGCAGGTGGAAATTATTTTGTTTTCTGCAAAAGCTAAGCAAGAAACATTGGAAAGCAGCAGAGACCTTTAACAGTCCACGGCAGTAGTAAATAAATTGGCTAAAGAACCAACTACTAAGCAAAGGTGCATAAAGCAAAGTCCTGTAATTGCTGTTTGCAACCATGATGCAAATAGAGAAAAAAAATTAATAAGCCCAAATATGAAGTTTTCCTTTTCCACCATCTAATTTTGGAAAAAAAAAAAAAAAATTGTCCCTCTCAGTTCAAAATACTTAGGGGTAACAGTTACGGCACTCTTACAGCATATGAAGCAATTAGGTTGCCTTTGTGGGCAACTAATCATTGATGGAAAACATTTGATGGTGACAAAGCCTGTTGAGATCTGTCACAATGCTGCAAACATTACTTTCCTCTTGCCTCATAGCCGAAGTGAGTAATATTTGACAGGCACAGTATGTGTTTTTATTACCTCATAGGGTTTTGTGCCATAGACATGACTTTCTACTGACAATATACTAGAATTTTTCAAAGGCAGTAATTATTAAAAAAAAATGTGTGGAAAAAAGCCGTTAAAATAGTGCAGATGTGAACTTCAGCACTTACATGGATACTCAACTCTGCAGCTACCGCTTACTTTTATATGAGGTGGTGAAACAGATACATACCTAGTTTAACTCTCAGTGGTGTTACTCAATTTGTATTTAGCAGTTTTTCAGACCTCTAGAAACATTTTATACCTAAAAACCTCCCTGCTTTTCCCAGCAATACCAAACACTCCACCTTTCTTATGCTGCTATGCTTTCACAGTATTATTGCTATCTTTCAGGAAGACATTTATTTTCCAAAGTACTAATCATTAATTTATTCTCATTTTGCTATCTACTAGAGGAAGGTGGCAAGAGTTGATGAGTCAGGACACTAAAATTTTGATTCTTAACAGCTGAGAACTTGCATGGCAGACAACAGGTTTTATTTAACTAGTGTCTCATTTTTTCCTGTGGGCTGAAGCTTGGGAACAGTTTATCTAACAACACTTGTCAATTCACTTACTTGTATGAGGAATTTTTTTCCTATTCTTTCCATGGCACATACCAAAACTAACTACCTGAGCTTAAGAAAATAACCACTTACCTGCATAGGTACTAAATAACCAGTTCAAGCTAACTCAAACTATTTTCAGCATATGAAATGCATAGACAATATTTAAACTATGTAAGCTTCTTTTAATCCATTTAGAGACAACTGTCCCTTGACAGATCACCACATATCCTTTTATAATTAAAGAATGCCTGCAAGTTAGCATCATAAACCATGCATGTTGCAGGGATGTGTTTTTCAAAGGAGAGCAACAGGTGTGGGGCATAGGCTGCATTTGGAAAACAAAAGTGTAAATAGAGACAAGTAACAACATTCATGAAACCCAAATAATGGGATGAGTGTTTATGAAGGGAAAAAGGACACAGATTATACAGCTGACAGAGATAAAATTACCTTGGGCATATTTAGGTCAGGTAAGCTACCCATACTTTATCAGATTTTGACCCACAAAGTACCCGTACTAGAGAAAAGAGTGAAAATCCTTTTTTTCCCTCTTTTTAATGTTGTTCCTGTTATTCCAGTGTTACGTCAATTTTCAGAAGATTATAAATAAATGTCATCAAGCATGTTCCACAGTCCAAATAACACAGAATACATCCCCTTACCCAATTTTCTGAAAAAGGGGACAAAAGTGTCTCTCTCAAATATGTCCACATGCTATTTAAATTCAAAGGTAAAGAGGGTAATATTTTAAGACATGTTTAAACTTTCCAAAATGCAAGCTTTTCCATTTATCTGGACTTGGCCAGGAGTGCAGGAAGCACCACTGCTGACGCATTACTGCCGAGCAACTGCCAAATCCCAAGGCTACTTCAGGTTCTGGCAAGTAAACCAACAGGACTTTAAAAACTTTTTGATCAGAAAACTTTTGGACCTGGGTCAAATTCTTCAAGCTCACTGTCATTCTGGCAGCCTCACTAAACTGTTAAATTCAATGGACATTTGACTTAACCCTAGCACTGGATGGCCAAGCAGCAGCAAGAAGGCTTTGCCTAATGTTTGTAGAGAGTCACTGTTTTATTAAGTTTCTAAGATCTTTCTAAAAGCACTTGTCCTTACATAACTAGTATAGAGAAGAAACAAAAATAAAAGATCAGTGTCCCAAAGCACTACAAACAGTACAGTTATGCAATTCTCAGGAAGCTTTTAATCAGGGTCTTTGTAAATTAGTAGCACAGTCAAAACCAGATTTATGTTATTGCATTCCTTAGGAAATTGCAGTGCACACAAAGCACATCAGACTTCCAAAGCAAAGCTCCCCATACCAATACAGGCATCCCCTCTATTTCCTAGCTTGAGACCTTAACAGCTTTGCTCTTGGTCTCCTTTGTGAGACATAATTTTCCTCAGCTGAATCAGAGACTGCTGAAAACTTCCTCTAATAAAAATCCCAAGGGAAAATGAAGACACAAGGCAGCATGATGACAACAACAATGACAAGACTGGTTTCCATCACAGTGAAAGAATTTCTTCAACTTCATGTTCCAGTCCTCAAACACTCACTGGCGCTAAGCATGTCTCAGCAACAAGCACAGAATAACATTAGCTTTTACTACAACTTGTTTTTATAACTGCATACTGGGATGAAAGCACAGGCTAGAGAGCTCCAGGCATTTTTTGTCTCCATTTTGTAACTGGTTTGCTACCAAGTTAGGCTGGACATGAGCCAGCAACACATTCCTACAGCCCAGAAAGCCAAATGTCCTGGGCTGCATCCAGAGCAGTGTGGCCAGCAGGGGAGGGAGGGGATTCTGCCCCTCTGCTCTGCTGAGCCCCCACCTGGAACACTGCATCAGCTCTGGGGAACCACACAGGAAGGACAATGGAGCTGATGGATCGGGTCCAGAGGAAGGTCACCAAGATGGTCAGAGGGATGGGGCACCTCTCCTGTGAGGGATGGCTGAGAGAGTTGGGGTGGTTCAGCCTGGAGAAGAGAATGTGCCAGAGGGACCTTAGTGCAGCCTTTCAATATATGAAGGAAACCTACTATGAAAAATGTTGAGGAACTGTTTATAAAGGTAATGGCCTTCAACTAAAAGAGTTTTAGACTGGATATGAGAGAAAAAAAATCATTACTGTGAGGGTGATGAGGCACTGGAATAGGTTGCCCAGAGAAACTGTGGATTCCCCAGCCCTGGAAATCTTCTGGTCCAGGTTGGATAGGGCTCCAAGTAACCTGGTCTAGGTGAGAGATGTTCATGTCCAGGGCTGGGGACCAAATCCTTAAGATCCTTTCCAAGCCTAGACCTTCTATGATAAGGTATTTCTGTAGCAGCACTATGTTTTGCAGATCCAGCTAAAGCTTGAAGGGAGGCAGTAGCACTGCAGCATATCAGACACAGCAACACCACACAATTCAGAATGGTGTTTGCTTGCTGTGCAAGTAAGGTGTTATATTATTTTCTTACATGTCTATGAGCCTCCTTATATCATGCACTCTGTTAATAAAATATAATCAAGGACTGATTTCAGCAAACAAATCCATCCCTAATTTTTCCCTGTATCCCTCCAAAAGCAGATATACCCATGAGTAATTTGGAACAAATACATGTAATCTGGGGCATGAAGGAGTTTTAACAGCTGCATTGCTCTGATGCAGCTGTTCACAATTACTAACATGCGTTGCAAGGCACTTCTGATTACTGTGTGTTTAATCTATATATAATGCATTATTTTGCTACTCAAAAGCTTGGCATTTAGATGGTATCTGAAAGGCTTCAAAACTGATGTCTGCCTGTGATGTCCCAGCTGGCTATTTCAAAGTGTGCCAATAGAATTAAAATGTCACCAAAGATCATGCCACTGAAGTATCTGTGTTATTTTAGGAAGTGAAGATAATCTGAAGTTAGCCACAGTTTTTTTCTTTAACTCTTTCGCTAAATAACTACAGACAAAAAATAAATATGCAAGGTCCGTGGCATCGCAATTTACATGCAAGCTAATGAACCCTTGAACTTTCAGAAAGGTATTGTATGGGTTGCACAGGTTAAATCAGAAATGGGTAGAAGGGTTTAACTTGAGAGCATGAATGGCAAATGCCTACCAGTCACACAGAAGAACCTACCCACCGTTTCAATGTTAACAAAAATGTGCTATTTGAGAGCAGTTATGAGGAGAAGATTTTAATTATTTACCTGAAATATAAGAGCTTTGAAAGCAATGGCTCATCAACTGCAGAAAATATTAGTTACAAACAATTGGACGCTAATTGGATCATACAAATTATTTTTATATGGATGCTTTACTAAAAGGTATTATCTTGGCAAGCCATAGGGAGAAGCACAACTTCACGTTCTACTACCTGAAGGCATTTTTTCATGGGGAAAAAAGGTCCTGGGTCTCAGCTGCTTCCTACAAGAAATTTTGGGCATGAAAAGGGCACCCTTTGAGCTCTCTTTGGGCAAAGATGAGAAGCTCAACTGTACAGACATCTCTTAGTAACACATTTATGTTAAGCAGACCAATGACCAATACAATTTTTCTTGGCCCAACTGCTATCTTCAAGAAGAAGAGCATCCATGAACAAGGAGAAAAATAAATCACTGACTTGTGAAAGACTTAGAATTTCTGCAGCCTTTTGCAAAAACGAGGAAACATTTCTACACAGTCCTGAAAATAGTCTGTGTGTTTACAAGAAGCTTGGGTTACCATGGTTTGGAAACCAACAAAATCACCCTCTAGTCTCCATAGGTGATATCCCATAGTCATCTTCACTCCAGCAGCAACATACACAAAGCCTCATTTTTGGAGAGCTCTCACCAGGGTTGGTCCCCACCTACCCAAGCCTTTCCTATGGTCTCGATCAGTCCTAGAAGCACACAGAGTTTGAAATATCTGACTACAAGAGCTCTCTAATCCCACATGCAAAGATTTTCATATCTACCACGTGATCACCTGGGTCCTGCCCATTTTTGCCAGTTTCTTCCACAATTTCTACCAGTTTTCCCTTTTGCCTCCCTGCCTGAACATTAGCAATCTACAGTGACCTAAGGCAGGCAAAAGCATTAGACCATTAATGACAAGCTCTGTAACTTCCCTTTTTACTTACACATGTAGCAGTTACGCCTGACAGATCCTCTTTAGGAAGAGCAACTTCAAACAAACAAACAAAAGAATCACAAACAAACGAACCCCACTCAGATTGGTTGGCAGGTAGGAAAAAATGCTGAAAATGTAAAGAGGTAATTTAATTCAGTGACTAATCATGAGACAAGTTTTCCATGGAGTTTAAAAAACACAAAACCAAACAGCAGGAACATGGTGCATCATGAAAAGAATTGGATGAATTCTTCACATTTTTCATTAATAAAATCACTGGGGAGAATTATACAGTGAAGAGGACAGTCAAGAGTAAATACCTAATGTTTGCAATACTCCAGTTCACCCTCATACTTCCTTTTGGCCTCACCCACAGTGTGCAGCTTTTAACAAAGAGTCATTCTCTAGTGCTAATGTATGGGAGGCAAAAAAGAAACCCACCTCAGACAAGAACATTACAATAATACAAATAATGACCAAAATGAAAGGTGTCATTCTGAAATAAAAATTTTACTGAAGAGTACATCCTCAGAAAAAGCCGCAAACAATTTACAACCTTTTTCATCTCTCTTCTGCAAAGAAAGAAAAAGCAAGCAGAAGGAATAGTTTCACAGTGTCTTTTAGTCAGATCTTGATCAAAAATGTGCTCTAATTACTTGTTGATAGCAGAAACAGCTCAGATCCAGCCCTGCAAGGTCTTATGTTTCTCCAGGAAGACTGATAAATGCCTCAAGCTGCATTATCTTTTATAGAAGATTAAGTCCTTCTCATTAAATAAAGAACCTTTTTCTTCCTCCACATCAAGAGGAATTCAAAACTTTATAACCATATTTTATCCCAAAATACACTCTTTCTTTCTAGCATAAAAAGAAACACACATGTAAGTTATGAATCCGTCCTTCCTACCAAGACAAATGTACCAGATTAAACCATTGAACCAGTTAATTATTTTCCCAACCTCCCCCCACCACTCACCAGCTTTAAAATTATCAGCAATAACATTGAATTGATATATTACTGAATTCACCACTGGCACGCTATCTCCACTCACCTCTTTGTGTTGTATACCATAGGATTTGTAAGCAACAACTACATGGTGTATCACAAAACCAGCTAACTTTAGTGGCTAATGTAAGTAAGGATCATTTTTTTCTGACTAAAATAAAGAAAAAGTGATTCAGATTCTATTAATTGACATGAGATATTCTGAAATTTATTTGCATCCTAAATAAAACCCAACCTAACAGCTTCTCACAAAAGTGGCTAGGAAGGGCCACTTACACGAGACAACTAATTTTCTTCTCCCTAGTTGCATTTTCTGCTAAAATACCCTCTATATGGTAATTGAGATTTAATATTGATTTTTCTTTTTTTTCTTTGTTGTTGTTGTTGTTTCTTTAATAACAGTTATTTACCTGAGTTATGCTATAACTTGATTTTCCCAAGTTCCATGTAAGCCCCTTTTCACAGTACTGTGCCACCCGAGTCTAGCAGCCCTGCCACAAGGGAAACTTCCATCTGCTCTTGCTCCAAACTGCTCAAATTCCACTAGGAGCTTTCTTCTCCAGGACAGTTCCCTTCAGCCAAGTGGAAAAGATACAAAAATCTCATAATCATGCACTCTACAAAAGTAAGTTTATTCAACATTGCTCCTTTATAGGCAGCTCCAAGAGATGTGACACAAAAATATCAGTCCAGCGTTGACCTAATTATCAAGTTAATGAAGAAGTCACCTACGAGTAAAGATGATTTTCTGGAAAATGACTGACTTGTCCAGTCATCACCTTCCTTCCAAGACTTGGAAAGGAGATAAATGGCAACTCTTTTGGTCAATCATATCCAAGATCAGTATTGACAGCAGGCACACTTAAAAATTTCAGTACATGAGAGGCCCTGAATGGAAAATATTACACTTTTTTGTACTTGTAAAATCTGTTGTACATTATATTTAGCCTAGTACGTGTATTTTAGTGACTCCATGTGTCATTGAGACTTATAGTCTGCTCACGTGGAAGGGCTTTGTATGTAAAGGAAAAATAATCTGTTAGCAATCAAGCAACATTAGTTACCTCTGAAGTCACTGTCCTCATTAAAACTTTGGCTCCCTAAACTCTGTAATACATCATAAGAATGTATTAAATTAATTTTACATTATTTTTTTTTGCTCAGAAGTTTAGGAGCTAAAAGGGATACTGAACACTCAATAAGATGAACTACCCTAGTCAGGGTCATTTTCCCTGCAAAAGACATTATGTGTTAAAAGTCTTTCCTCCCTACAATGAAACTCACATTATTTCTAAAATCCATTTCTTTTGCCAGAATGGTCTCTCTTTACAGAGCAGCAATCTGTCTCAGGTTAAACAGGAACAACACACTAAGCCAAAGATGCAAGCCCCCCAAAAAACTGCCACTCAGAAAATTAATTTAACTGTTTGAGGAAGACTTTGTTACAAACAGAAAGCAACACCAAGCATCAGCTTCAAACCAATCTTAGCTGCTGACATGGATTCTCTATAAAGTTTGTGCCTCTCCAACAATGGCTTATAACTTCTCACAATGCACATTTATTTTATTTTGGAAGATTTTGTCCTCAGCCACACCCACATAAATATGACATCAAATTTTCAAGGGATTTTGTTGTTTGTTTTGTCAGAGTTTTCCAAGTTATATTCAAATTCTATCTTGGCAAGAGTTAGAAATGTGAGGAAATTGAGGCTTGCCAAAACTGTGGGAGAAAATACTCAGCAGACATCATAAACTTAGAAGTTTATGGCATTAAAAATATCAAAGATTCCAAAATATTAAAGCATATAAATCTGTTGTAAGTTTAAATGTAAGAGACTGAAATGATTTGCAGGTTTCATGTTAGCAGACAAACATTGCTCAACAGCCACAGGGATGCTGGAAAAGTGCTAAATCTTAATAAACACCAATGTTTGACAATGTAGGGACCAAACACTTTACAAATCAAGTGTAATTAAGTGTAAACTGAGAAAATATACAAGAGCAAGAATCATTTACTCTATTTACAAGATAAGTAGATGTCACTAAGCAAAAACAAATGAATCAATCCCGGTTCGGTTCTGGTCACTATCTATAAGTTCCATTTTGAGAATTTAAGCAAGTGAGGAAAACTACACAGACTTCTAAGCAGAAAAATTATTACCTAAAGTGTTCTTGAGATATTTCAGTAACTTCTTTTTTCACTGCATCTCTATAAATTTATTGCTGCTTTTTTTGTTGGTAAATTCTCATGGACCAGAATAAAAGGCAAGGTTTTGTCATCTCTTATGCTCGAAGAAGAGATCTCATTCAGTGCATCCAACCCTAACACCTCTGTGCTGCAGATGCGCCACTTCTGCTAGAAGTTACACTGTTGTTACTTGAAAGAGTCCTAATTCTTTGAAACAAAATATTCTTGCTGACAGTTGCTTCCCTGCTTCTCTTGTCTTAGCATCCCAATTCCTACTTCTCAGAGCTCCCTGAAACACTGGCAGGAAGACTTCCCTTGTTAGTTGCCTCCGGGAAGGAGAGAGCAAGGATCTCCAGCAGCAGCCAGTACTGCTGATATATGGATAATGTACAAGACAGAGGAGCAGATTGTGGCACAAACACCCCAAAAAAGCATCAAGTTAAAAGGGCAGCTCGCAATTTCCATGAAGTTGAGATGGGGGTCTCTCAAACCTCCTTAGTCATCACAGGAAGGAAGAGAAACTTTCCTCTCTAAGCACTTTTTGGGCAGAGGCTCCAGCACAGGACTCCACCAGAAGCACTCGGAGGCAAGCATGTCCTCTGGGTTTCTGCCCCAGCAGGAAGCCAAAGTCCTTTCAAGGCCAGAAATTGCAGCATCTCCGTGAATGAAAGAATGTGCACATAGAGCAACTGAAAAGACAAAGGGCTTTTTTCTTCCCCTGGTGGGAATAAGGATTCAGCTGTGACTAAACTGAACTGTCAGATGAATCCTGAACACTTCCTGTCTCAAGTCTCAAACCATGAAGATGACAAAGGCTCAGATCTGGTGCAGACCCTGCCAAAAGCAGAGGGGGTGCACAGAAATCAGTAAAGAGAACTTACTTTCTGACTGAACAACTCACTGTTGATTAGGTAGAAGTGATGATACACTGTGCACCAAAGTTGGAGGAAAGTGCAATAGGGGAAAAAAAAAAAATCAGTGTGAGAAAATATTTTTCATCTACATAGAGCAAAAACACCTCAATGTTGTTAGCCTGTCTGGGATGAAAGTCATGTTGACAGATACACGAAACAACGCCCTTAAGACCCCAGTTTAATTATTAGTTACAAGTGTTTATGATAATCAAACCCACATGTCTTGTGCAAGCACCCAGGTTCTCACCATGCAGGCGTTACAAGGCATGGTTCTCACTCCCCCCTCATGCTGAATCATTGGAAAGCAGACACAGAGGTCTGGATACCAGACTAACAGGTTCACTGACACAATACACAGACAAAGCAGACCCTAAGGTTCTTAATTCTCCTGTTATTTTCCAGGCTGAGTGCTCAGTCCAGAACATGTTCTGAAACACATCCTATTCAGTGTCAGGCTAAAACACACCCCACTGGAAAATGTGAGACAGTAGGGATATTAAAAAAAAAACAAACAAACAAAAAAAAAAAACCCACACACACCAATTTATACACAGCTCTTTGTTATTCAATCACCAGGCAAAGCTAGATTTCACTTCTAATACTGAACTGAATAACAGCATAGTAATACTGCTGAATAATAGCAGCATTACAAGATGAAAAACTCAGGTCTATTCTACTGGGCCATGGAATTCCACAGTGCCTCATCAGAACACCTTTCCTCTAGTTTTACTGTGTTGTAGGAAACTTCATTTTGGGAAAGGAAACCTATGTGCACTCCAAAGCCAAAATATTATTTAACAGTTGAAAGTAGAACTACATCATTAATAAAATCTAAGAAAAACTGCAACAAGTAGTGTTTGCCTCTGGAGTTCTTAACAAGAAGAGAATATTTGAGGGGAGAACACAAACTTCATTTCCCAAGGAACTAAGCAAAAATGACTGGTAATAGTCACCCCTGATTTATCATCATGATACTTTATTTTTCTTAGTATCTTTTACTGAAGCCCTCAGAGCCTCAACAATTATCAAAGTAAGATCAGATCTATGTGAAAGGCCGATGAAGGTTATGTACTTCAGAGGAAATGTCTAGTTTTAGGAAATCAAACATTAAAACCCAAGCAAGTTTGCTGCAAAACCAGAAATGGAACTAAAAATTTAAAACCTATGCTTAACCTCTACATCAGTTCTGACAAGTAAAAACCCACCTGATATAGTAAGATCAGCAATGGAAAACATTCTGCATGTAATATAGCATTTTAAAATAGCTGTATTCAGCAGCTACCAACAGCAGGTAATATTACTAGCAAAACAAAAACGGTTTTTCTACATTATGCTGCAGTGCTTATGGGATGTTGGCGACTGTCACCGTGAATACCACAGAAGTCCATTAGAAAATAAGGAAATGAGAGCCAGAATTGCATCAAAGGCCTCCTGGAGAATAGTACTTCATTAAAATCACTTCAAATGAAACAAAATATAACAAAAACCTAAGAATATCGCTTTTCCAATAGTTTTTTGTAACTCATTAAAGAAAAAAAACAAACCTACACTCCCCTCTGGGGATTATTTATAAATGGGAGGAAAGCAGTAACCAAAAGAGCTTCCTGAAACACAGCTATGAACCTTTTCCTCAGAAAAACTCAAAAGCAGGACTTAGTCAGGAAATCACACTAAGAGCAAACAACATTGCTTTCCTATCGGGCTTCAAGATCTGAACTATTCCGTAGCTCCAATGCTGCTCTTTTCTAAAACAAACCCAAACTGAACTCCAAACCAATGCCCCTTCCTCCCCACTGCCAGAAGTCATCATGCTTTTCACTATCTCCTGGTAAAGAGATAATGAAGAGTAAAAAAGCGGCTGATTGCACTTATACAGCCACAACAGCTATTGGACACGGTGGTGCAGTCCAAAGCACCTGGCATATAATTACCACAGAAAGGTTGACTTAATATTGTCCTGACAGTGGAGACTCCTTTCCCCTCATGCAAGAAGCTGGCACTGGCACCTCATAAGCAGAAGCTTTACTGCGCATCACAGAGATACTGTTTGTCAGCAAAATTACCTCCCGTGGTTTTCAAGAGATCTTTTTAGATTTCCATAATGAAGGTTAGCTTAGTTGTGTTCCTACATGCCTAAAGTACATACATTTAATGTTTGGGAAAGACATTCACTCTACTCCTTAGAATCATCTATGTTACTAAAGATCTCTTTAATGTGGGGGTGTCTGAGCACATATCTCATGTTCTGCTTCTACCCTTCAACAGCAATGAGAAAGCTTTGCAACATGCTATATTAAGAATACAAAGCAACTTAAAGCAAAACTAACTTAGAGGGGTTTGCAAGCTGGAAAATGCTGTTAAAAAGCAGACAGACTCGTAGTAACACTAGTCACAACCTCACTCAGCCTAAATGTTTTCTGTATTAAATTTCAGCTTGCAGATGTTACTGCTTGCTTACAGCGAGAGCATATGAACTGAACAATGTGGAGCTCATTAAGCAATTCCCTGCTGCCCACAAAGATACTCCTCAACTCAACCTTCTTTTTTTTTTTTTTAATTCTCTAAGACAGGAGAAAGCTATTGGTATTTCAGAAAGCTATTTTAAATCACAAGTAACCATTTATCATTATCATGTCTTTCATCTATTAGGCAGAGCACTGTAAGCCTTCCTCAATACCTTCCATACTGAAGCAACTGTCCATCTAACACATGCCAAGATCAAGTAAGATTATCTATTTTCCAGCTACTTCCTACTCAATTATGCCATTTCAGAAAAAAATATGTGGATAAACTTTCACTGTTCCTGTCTTCACAGAGTGAAATCTATTGTGTCAGATCTAAACCCGAATAGAGATTTGTTTTACTTTAGTCTTACAATATAGTGAAAATAGGCTTCTAAACTACTGTACACTTAAACAACATACCAAAGCTATTACCTTTCTAATGATCTGCTTAAGTAAAGTAATTTTTAAAAGCCTGTGCTTTTTGCACTGCATTTTTTTGCTTTAACAATTGAATCTTTGTTTTCTAAAAGCATCATTACACATCAGAGTGGTTTAATCCTATAGCAGAACTATAACGGAACACAAGTATTTTCATACTGATCTTAAATGCAGGAATTAAATAATTCAATCTATGTTATAACAAGAGGTGCTAAGCATTTATTTTTAGGTTAATCCCAACATATATGACAGATATGCATGGTTTCGGGCTTTAAAACAAACATCTGTAGGTTCA
>VWZN01010159.1:303057-318342 GCA_013396955.1 Regulus satrapa | reverse complement strand
ACAAAAAAACAAAAAAAAACCCAAAAAAACCCCACCAACTCAACTTTACTCCACTGTCTGAAAAGAAGTATTTTTAAGAATCAAACTAAGACTCAATTCAGAATTACTTTTTGCTGTATTTGTCACATGTGTGTGCTATGCAACAGCTCATATAAAGCAATGGCACAGATGTTTCTCAATGGTTAAGGTAAAAAAGCAAGATGACCAATTAAGGCACTTCAGTTTACCACTTGATCCACTGCAAACAGATGGCAACTTCTAGGAATCAAAACCTTGCTCCTTCCATTTTCACGAGGGACTCTCAAGTGCAAACCTCCACCACAATCACTCTCTACCCTTCAAGTTGTGACACCCCAATTTATCTCCTCCCAGCTCTTTATCAGGTTCTGCTGATTATAACATCTGTGCTACTCTCCCAAGCAACCTGATGAACCTTTATTCCATCAAGGACTTGGACTATGGGAGTAGGAATTTGAAAATTTATCCCAAATTGAATTTACAGCTCTCTTGTGAGAGACAGTTTCTTGATGATGTTTTCACACCAAAAAAGTGAGTTTTTTAATATTCCCCTAATCTGACTGCTTCTGGTTTAACCCACCATGACACAGTTATATAAACAAAACCTCTAAAACATAATGGTAAAATGGCTGCAATTTCTGCAACTCGGAGGTGATATTTTGCATTTCCCTGGTGGCAAACAAACTAAAAATAAAATGAAAAAAAAAACCAAACAAACCAAAAAAAAAAAAAAAAAGAAAAAAAAAAAAAAAAAGAAAAAAAAAAAAAAAAAGAAAAAAAAAAAAAAAAAGAAAAAAAAAAAAAAAAAGCAAAAACAACAAAACCACAAAACCCCACAAAACCACAACAAATTAAATGTTTCTTCTTTAACCTTCCCTTGCTTGTCTTTCAGCTTCCTGAGGTGGTATTAACTATATGGGGCCAGAGGGGAATGTACTTGAAATTAAAACTGAAAAAAAATCATTAAACTTAAATTTAAATAAAATATTTTGATGTTCAGTAAATAGCAATCTGCCTTTGGCACTTCCCATTGTCCACTATCTATATTTACTACTGTATTCATGTTCCTATGCTACTTACTGCAGCAACTTCAAAGAACTGCACAGCTTTTACAAGTCTTTTGCAGCTCGAAAGATTGCCAGCAAAACCCTAAGGTACACAATGTGAGAAAGGTTGTTATTACTATTGCTTAACTTGCTCTCAGTCCCACCCATTTTCCTGGCAGATGGGTAGGTATCATCCTGTACAAGTCACTGAACTCTCTCTTTTTTACCCTGCAACCTTCCATTTTCATCCCAGCAACTCTCCTTTGAACTTCCAAGCAAGCCTTTAGTTTGCTGGATTCATTTAGCTGCAGCATGTTTTGTGGTTCATCTAATTGCTACCTGATGAGCAGCAAAGTGCTACATACAATGAGACTCTGAATTTCAGCTGGAAGCTGGAGGTCTACCCTTCCATTTTTTTTAGTGTGAGGGCAGGCTTTCCAAAGGCATAGCTTAGCTAGTTAAACCTGTTCAGCTTCTAAATTAGGAGCAAAAGGTTCCTACCTTGCATAGATTTATACAAAAACCTTTGGATGAAAAAAAATCCCCCATCATCAATCATTAGCTTTGAATTCTTTGGACAGTGCTTTAACTCAATATCACTTAATTTCAGAGAGAGATAAAACAGGAGCACTCAGCTGACTGCATTGCAGCAAACAGCACAAAAAGGCTGTGGTCAGTAACGGGAAGTTCTCCAGGATTGTTTAAAAGTCTCACCAGGCTCCACTGAGTGAGCTACCTGGAACAGCTATCACCTCAAATGGCTAAACAAGAGAAGGAAGTGTCTCTTTGGGAGGCACTGGTTTTCACACTTAGCTTATTCTCATGCTGAAAACTAGTATTAATGATTGAAAGTATCAAACTAGCCTTGGGGAATAAGTTGCCAAAGGTTCTGAATAGCATTTGAACTACCAATATACAATTTGTTTACACATTCCGAGCCATGCCACCTCAACTAAGTTCTGTAAATTTTCTGTGTTTCAACCCACTCAATTAAAAAGAAACTGTTTCCTTAATCATTCAGCACTTAGTTTTGACATCCCTGAAACAAGTTCTATAAGAATTAGTATTACAAAAAGAATTAAGGAGAAAAAAAACCAAAAAAGTTTTCAGATTAAAAAAAATAATATTTGGAAGCTGTGGTGTCTTTCAAGCAATTATCATTGTCTCTGTTTAACTGGCATAGGACAATGAAGCTTCTGGTTTTTTAAAAAGCAAATCACTGAAGAACTAAAGTCAAAATACCTATCTAAGGGAAATGATGTTGACTAAAGTTGGGAAAAAACTAAGACTTCAGAATGCATTCTTATCATAGTTTTCTTCAAGCTCATCCATATATGGTTAAGGGAAACAAAATAACCACCCAAGGAACCTCTGACTCATAGAACTGAAACATGAGGTTTCAACATCATCTTCAGTGAAGCCTGTTAATGGAAGAAAAAATAGTAAGAAAAAAGCATACTAAGCTAGTCTTACCGCTGAAAACCATTTCCAAACTGGTTAACTTGAAAGACTATCTTAGAAAATAGAATTCAAATGATCCATAACATCTTCTCATTTACACTATCTTAAATCATGAGAATTTCAGCTGCCCTTAAGCTAAAAGCCTAGCCTTCATGCTTCCTGAAAGAAAAACCAAGAAGATAAGGGAGGACAGTATGATAAAGATTCATACTCAGGAAGGCAGCTAAAACAAATTAATGGCTTTTGAGTTTACCAGCTACAGAACTCAGCCCTATGGCTCATCTAAATTATTTCCTGTGAGTCCTGAAGGATGTCAAAAAATACTAAGGTGGCTCCAGCCTCACCTATGACACTTGGGCAGCCCTATACTTTAGAAAGGTTTAGGGAAAAACCCCAACAAACCCATGGCCATCACTGAAATTCATCTATTGCTTTGTAGCAGCTGTGTCCCTCCACTGAAGAGCTGGAATCAGAACTGCAATAATTGCTCATTGCCAGCTTACTGCACCCAGAAAAATTTTTTCACCCCCCAAAAAAAGCACTGCAATATAACAACAGAGTAAACAACCTGGAGAATGCTCCTTTCACTTCCAAAGCCAAGCAACCTCAATGCCTTTTGTCCCAAATTAGTGAATTCATAGACAGAGTGAAAGAAATTCCTTTACAAATCATATAACTGTGCAGATCTGTTTTACTAAACAGAGAGGTAAATATGTTTGCTATCATTATAGGAAAAATAAAGCCAAAGATGTTCCATCTTTTCTGTTTAACTTTTCCCAGAAGTTTCACAGGTATCATGATTTCATTTATCTGTAGAAATTCACAATTTTTTATCCTTCTCACTCCCAAAGAATCATTACACCAAATGTCTGGAGAAACAGTCCCCAAAAATAATATTTTAAAAATAGGTGGTGGCTTTTAGCTGTTCAGCAACTTAGAGATTTATTTATAAAAGTCCCTCCTAAGTTACTGAACTTGAAAATATATCCCAAAAGCAAGCATCTGGTTTCCATCTGTCCTCATGGGAAACTGGAATGACTTAGCTGAAAATAAAATATTGGGGTGCAAAAGAGCAAGATCTCAGAAACAGAGGGATGAATAGAAACAAAAATTGGAAGGGGAAGGCGATCTATCAAGAAGCTAAAATCACAAGTTACAAAATAAAAAGAAGAAAAACACACTCCATATTTTTGAGTCATATAATATGAAGAATGAGCAAATAATATGCCTACATTCAAATTTCATTTAAGAGTTGAAAAAAATATATAACTCTTACGTGAAACAATGAGAAGAATTTTTTACATAACTTACTCATTTTAAAGACATACACCTGAAAATACTTGCCAACACACACAAATGTTAAGCACCTACTACAGGGCTGGCAAAGCACAATTTTGCCCATTTGCATTTGAGTAACCTCTAAGAAAAATTGACTTGCCACTGTGTCAGCTGCACCTCCAGTTCCTTTCCAGGCCACACAACAATTCCATGTTTTAAAAAACAGGTGTGATATTGCCTTACACAGAACAAAGGGAAGCTTTTATTTGCTCTTCAAATATTTTACCAACATTCAATTACAAGTTACAAAACAACCTAAATTAGTTTTCCACAAGGGGTACATGCAGATCTGCTGACATAAATATATTGCTTTAAATCTGCAAATACCTTTTTATATTTAATATCCCTTTAATACTTTAAACATCCCTTCCAACCTCCCAGACAAGCTACTTCTTGTCCCTTGTTTGGTTTCCTTTAATTTTATTTTATCTACTTTGCATATGAAGAAGAGAGGAAGCCAAGTGAAAACTTAAATAGGTTAACTATCAAGTAAAAATATTTATAGTAAGGAATCTGATAATAAAGAATTTCCTCTCTTGCCTTTGCCATAGACCAAAGAAGTTTCCTTTGCACCTTTTAAAAGGTGAAGTGGTGCCATGCCCTGACCACTGTGCAAACTAGGGTGCTGGAGTACAGCCTCAAAGTAACACCACTGACCATCTAACCACTGTGTTCTTTTAAAGCAGCAGCAAACCAGGGCAGTATCTAAGAACTGATGGACTCCTTCAAAACTAATGTCAACATCCTTGCATTGTAGTTCAAACTATCAGCAGACTGTGTGAAAGTAGATAACATCTCAGAAGTGTAAAAACGAAAGATAAATAAAAAGCAGTAATAGCAAAATAAAATATGTCTTAGATTTTCCTATTCTATAGCACCAGCCCATACTTTGAAGGCCAGCTTTGCTTCACATTGACAGTATCTCCTTAATCTTGCATGTGAACAGTAACAGCTTTAAATATTTCAATTATTTCTGTTTCATCTGGGGAGAAGAGGCAGGAACAGAAGAATATTTTTATGGAGAACACTCAGTATTAAAATGGCTGATCTCCCCACCCTGTTTATACTCTCAAGCTCCCTCCCCATGGGCAGTCAGTATCTCCAGTTAGCATGAGTCATCCTGACTCCAAGAAGCATCTTCTTCCAGACTATAAAGAGCAAATAAACAATCAACACAGATCTCTTAAACAGAAGAGCAAGGAAATTTTCATAGGCAGAGGAACCAGGAGAACACGGTCTTCCCCTTTGGTTTCTTGGGATCCAGGCAGAATTCAAAACAGCTGAGACCATGAGCCTGCAAAGCAGCAGAGCCACAAGACAGGACATCTGTCACACCCCCAGATGCCAGGACCAAGGCAATCCCTTTGATCTCTGTTAGTCTGATCCTGACTTAGTCTTCAGCTGTCAGGTAGCCAACAGTGGTGAGTCAGATGGTACACTAGGTAGGGAGGGTGAGAACAGCAGGGGATCAGGCTAACTCATGATTAATTTGATTTTCAAATCACTCATCTCTGCACCCAACCAGAAGCAGCCTCAGACAAGTTATTACCTGACTGGGACACACCTGCCATTACTTTCCTATATCTGATATTAACCCTCCCCATTCAATTGTGTTAACAGGAGAAAGTGGGCCAACCAACCCGCCTGCTGCAGTGACTCAGAGGGTCCTGGAAAGTGCATTTCTAAACGACTGCCAGTCTCCTTGGGAGTCAGAAGAGCAAATGACACACTAGATACAACATACAGTTCTTCTAATGAGCTAGTATAATGCCTGTCTTTCATCAAGAAACTTTTAATGCCACCTTGACAAGTTTCACTCAGGGAGATGCCCTAGGCTTGAACCACACCACAAGTACTCCTTTCCTCAGATTAAGCAAAGGGAATCCCTTAGTCAGGGTAGCTAAGGACCAAAGCACAGGGCAACGGGAAAAACAAGAAACAACAAGCAGGGCTGAACTTCAGCCTCTTACAGAAGAAAGCACTCATACAGCCATTCAAACACATGTCACTTAGGGCTGGGAATGAGCACCGCCACCCTGGAGATGGATGTTTGTCAGATCTGGAACTGCCATTTCTTTTTATTCTACTAGTGATTAAATCTCAGAAAGATGTAGTCTTTTCATTAAGGGAAGGATAATTTGCTAAAAAAACAGTCAGTAACTGTTTGGTGAGGAGATATGTTACGGACCTCAACCAATGCTCATCAAGGAACTTTGCACTGCTCATGGCAAGCACAAACAGCAATCATGGCATACAACTGCTGCTGTTCTATTTGAAAACAAAAACCAAAACAAGCCAAAACAAAAAAAAAAAGAAAGATGCTTTTCTCTATATGGTAGATTGAGAGCCCAGTCTTCTCCAGCATGTCCACTCACATAATTGAATCAAAATAGCAGTCTTCAATAGCAAAAACAATATTTAGCCCTGAGAGGCTTTTGAGAATTGAAGGAATTTATTACTTGCTAAAGAAATTGATTGTTTCACTTCAGATTCAATAACCCATATGTGAGCATCTTGCTCCCTTCCTGCAACAGTTCCTAAAACACAGACCCCTGTTATGCCAGAGATATGCTGGGATTCAATAAACTGTAGGTTTTAGTAATGAGACTGGGCCAAACTGTAACTTCTATTGCAGACACTACACTTAGGAAAGGGAGGCTTCTTCTTAGTGACACAGTGGGATCACCATGGTGGAAATCACATGGTGGAAACATCTCCCAGACCCTGAGCAGTATTTTCATCCATTTAACTCAAGGGTTAACTATTTAAATCCATCATTATGTTAGCCAATAACAATGGTGCTGTAGGACTTGACCCAAACAAATGTTCCTAGTCACCTGGGGCAGGGAAAGAAAGCATTAATAAGATTCGCTTTAAAACAGATAAATTAAACAAAACTGAAACTCAACAGGAAAAGGAAATAGAATAGGTGACATAAGGCTGGAAAAAGTCTTTGTCAAACCACATAATGAACATCTAGTAAGTTTTCTAAAATGCTGTAAATCAAGACAGATTGCAGGCTGTGGCAGCATATCTTTCAATCACTGCCATTTAACTCCATACACTTTGCCAAACCACTTACACATTTTTATCCTCCAAACCACTGTTAGAATGATGATCTTTATTTAAAGAAAGAACTACCTTACCTTTGCAGGGTCATGTTCAAATTGCCTGTACATGCCTTGATCTTGTTTTGTGCTTCTAGATGAGTCATCCCATCCGTGCTTATCCCATCAATGGTGAGCACCACATCACCAATCCCCACATGTGCTTGGGCTGCCTTGCCACCGTCATTAAGCTGAAACATCACAAGAATCGTAAATAAGAAACCTGGATGGTTTATGTTTATATTGAACACAAAATCACAGTATTTTATTCACAGTGCTGTTTCACAGAAAGATTTAGAAAAAGGTATCTTTTCTCCTTTGTGAGTCCTGTGATAATTACTGCAATACCTATAGGTATTCATTCTTATTTCACTTCAATGACAGGTAAGTATTGCATAGTATATCCTTGTTTTCAAAATCAAACTCCACTTTTACTTTACTGGCTGGAAGCTATGGACATTCACAAAGAGACACAAGCAGGGACAGGCACCCACAGCTTCCTGGACTCCAAGTTCCACCTTTCTCTTCACAAATGGAATTTTTCTCATGAAAGGAGAAAGAAAGGTAAACCAAGTTTTTCCATTCTAGATTTTCCACTTAGAAATCTCCTCAAAGTTCATTTACTTGTCAATAACTGGTCATGCGCAGGGAAGATTTAAGAGTGAAGCTGACTTTTTCCCAGCTGCAATTACTAGAAAGTCACAAATTCAACATCACTGACAGGCTGGTTGCAGGATATAATTTTTTTGCCTTTCTCTCAGTAGATTACAGGCCCCAATGACATGCAGTATATTCAGATCAGGATAAGAAAAGCCTCTTGAGAAGTCTGACTCTTTGATCAAGGTCACTGCCAAAGTTCAGTTCAACCGCCTTTGGTCCACTTGAATGAAACAATATTGCAACAGAAACCTCTGTAAAGTTCATATTATGGGTCCCAACTGAACAATAAATCAATCTTTTCATCTGATGCAGCTGAATTTCAACTACCTACACTCCCAAGAAGAGAAACAGAAATTAAAGCAACACATGGTAAGATCTATGCACTGATTTATATCCCTGGTCCTTAATTTGTTAAACCTAAATTGTTTTATTGAAAAAAAACATCCTGGATGGGGTAAATTCCCTGTATGTTTCCAGAAGTATTTCCTATCTTACAGCAGAGACCATGCAAAACCTCACAACTCTGTCCTCTGCCTGCAAGCATGAGTCTGCTCCTTGAAGAAATCACTGCTTTTAGGGACGTGCTGCAAACAGCAGAATTACTTTGTCTTCATTTCCAAAACTGGAACTCCCCTTAGCCAAAACGGTGCTTCAGACCATAACTTGAGAGCTGATGGTGTTCAGCCTGGAGGAAAGGAGGCTCAGGGAAGACTTCATCCCTCTCTATGACTTCCTGAAAAGAGGGTGTAGTGACATGGGGGTCAGTCTCTTCTCCCAAGTAACAAGTGATGGGATGAGAGCAAACTCAAGTTGTACTACAGGAAGTTTAGTTTTGACACTAAGAGAAATTTCATTGAAGGTCCAACATTGGAAGGCTTTCCCAGGGAAGTGGTAGAACCACCACCCCTAGAAGTGTTCAAAATACGTGTGGATAAGACACCTGAGGACATGGTTTACTGGTGGTGCGGCTACCTTGACACCTGGACTTGGTGACCCTTAGAGGTCCTTTCCAGCCTTAACAATTCTTGATTCTAAGACTTCTCAGAGGTAAATCAAAGGAAGGTTTTCCTTGCCTTTGTTTTTTAACTGCCTCTGGTTTAGTTCATGCAGTAGGGACCAACAAGTTTTGGTTCCTTGTTACTTTACAAAGTACATCACCAGTCTCCACACCACTCACTTCAGCAGGGAAAGTGAGGCTACATCTTTAAAACTATCTGTGGGTAAAGAGATAATAATGCATGAAATAATGAGAGGCTCAGTCTCTGCATTTGTGTAGGGTAAACCTGTGCAAAGTGTCCTTCAGCCTACCTGATATGGTCAAGACTTTTCTAAAATCCAAGTGACTAGAAATACATGACAGCTGTAACATGTATTGGATGGCATCTGCAAACAAATACTTGAACTGAGAAAAAATATTGTGTAATGCTGCAAGACATATGCAAATGCAAAACTCCCAAAAATATTACCATTTGACAACATATAGACTAAACCAAAGAAATTTCACATTCAGTGAAATTTCATATCACTGTTGGCATTTTTCAACATCAATTCCATACTTGCTGATTGCAGTAGCAATCTTTAGCAGCTAAAAATCCACAGAGAAAATTTTCAACAAAACCAGAAAAATTCTCCCATTTGGTGTTAACCTGGTGAAAGAAGAGACATCAGATTAAGGAAGACTTGTCATATCTTCAAACTCAAAACAGCAGCCAGGCCCTCAGCATTACAAATCAACGTAGCTATTTTAACCAGAGTTGAAACTAGAGGGTGCTAACAAGGAAAAGCTTGCAGAGCAAGGAAGTAATGTAAGAGGCAAAAGAAAAAGGAGACACCCTGATTTTAGAAAAAGTATTTGATTTGCTGAAGTCATAAGAATTGCAAGTTGTATTGTGAATCCTTTTACAAAAGGCTTCAACAAAAAAGCCAAAAGTCCTCCAAAATTGGTTATTCATCAAGTAAGAGGGCTGATTACTACAAAACACCATTCAGGGAAGCCCACAAGCATATAGAAAGCTATGACCAACATAGCTATTTATAGGAAAGCTCCTCAAACCTTTGGGTGACGCGTGGGACCTGCCATAAACAGATCCCTAAACTGGTATGTTATAGCACGCTGACATTTGCCAGCAAGGCCTGGAAAAGGAAAAGGAACGTAAGGGTGCTAAAAGCTAAAGGTCAAATGGATCGCTGTGCTTTGTGATTGGACTCCCCAAGTGAATAAAATTTAGCTTTCACAGAACGTGCGCAAATGCACACGATGCTGACATGTTGTAATTTGTGATGAAAAAGGAAAAAAGCAACCTACACACAGTTCAGGCCACAGACTTCAAAAGCCAGCTTCAGGGTAATTATTTTCGCGGAGGGAAGGGAGGCCTTACCATTCACAGGAATGTAAATGAAAACAAATTTATTACTTAAAAAAAAAAAAAAATAAAGGGCAAACATTTCTGTCTAATTCTAGTGGCCAACACACACAACAACCCATAACCAACCACCTGACTTTCAAGAGGTCATTCTTAAACTGTTGCCTACAGGGGATGAAACTCTTTGTAAGCGCATGTGGGAGATTGCTCTAAAATCATTCCAGCAAAACCCCAGGATTACATTTCCTGAAAATAGGTCCTGAGAAGTGTGATGAGTCCCTAGCTATGTCCACGGGTCCTGTTGTACAGATAAATAATTGAATATACCTTATAGGTGAGGCTGTCAGAGACATAGCCAAGCAAAGTTCTGGACAAGAGTGAAGAACTGCACACAAAGAGGGATGCCAGAGTAGTAATCTCCTTACTTACATGCAATGGATAAGGCTTCTAAGTAACACCTACAGATTCTGAATAAAAGATCTGACTCACTAAGCAGGAAAGGCGAGGTTGATACTTCTAGGAAATCTCAGCCAGAGTGTGAGTATTCCCTGAATTACTGGTCAGCAACCGTGACCTCTGAAGCACCTATACTGAAGCAGGACTGAAGCTACAAGAGCAGTTTTACCACTGATGCAAGAGGAATATTATCACAGTATATAAAAATACACATCTTCACTGAACACAGCAGGAAGAATTACAACATTAAGTAATTAAGGATCTTTTTCAGACTGCAGACCCTGGGAGGTCAGTTTTTACACTTCTTAGATGCTGAATTGTGCATTGTCATTACGAACAATACATTTGTATAAATAATGAAGATTACATATGCCAAACTGTGTACATAGATACTCAAAACTAAACCAAGGTAATCCTAAGAACATACCTTTATTCCTTTATTAAATGTGCCTGTCTCACCATATGGAATCAATGCAACAGGATGTGTATGGAGAAAAGTATAGCAATAAAATTTAAAACCTGGCTATCCAGTAATCCAACTAACCTCTAAGCACCACAAGTATTCTTCAAATCCTTGATGGATCTGTTTTAATTCTATATTTATAGTATGAAGCAGGTTTTTTTAAGTCAATCATGATTAGAGCTACAAAAAAACCCCAGACTTTTTTCCTTGATGTTACACCACAGACTTGAAAGCTACAAAATTGCCAAACCAGGAATGTTTCCTCCTACTTAATTCACCTCTCCCTACTCTGGAAAGCTCATTTGGAGAGTGAAGGGGAGGCAAGCAGGAGAGACATTTCATGAGCAGGCACCTGCTGAGGCCACTCACTCCCGCAGCCCCCGGCAGGAAACCTCTGCCCCTCCACAGCAATCAGCTACACGGCTGAAAGCCAAAAAAAAGCCTGTGCCATCCAGGGATGCTCGGGACGGTTCTAACAAATACAAGTGAAACCACCTGTCTAACGATAGATTTCAGTTTTGTTTGGCAAAACAAAAACATTGAAAAATTGAAAAAAGATTGTTGTTCTTGTGGTTTTCAACATCAGCACTCCAAAACCACAAATATTGTCCAAAAATACGTTCCAAGTAGAGACAGAACAAAAGTAGAGCAGTTCTTGATCCAGGACAGACGTCAAAATCAAGGTATAAAAAAGTAATCTCTCCCTCATTCTACAACTCAGGTTTTGAAATGCCAACAACCCAAAATACCCTGGAATACAACTGTTTTATTGAGCTACATTTTAGCCAGCACACTATTCTGTTTTGCAATAGCCAACAGCTTTTTTTTATGTTTACTCTTAAGTGTCAATTAGATATTTCAAAAGAGTCTTTCCAGGACAATTGCATGTGTGCGCACACATGTGCATCTATCTCTGAGACAATGTAATCTGCAGCCTAAATAATTTATATTTAACATATTTTTTTAAACACCTATTTTTTCCTCACAACTAAGAGGAAAACTTGACAAGCAACTCTTCTTTGAGCTGTCATTATTTAGCTTTTATGCAGTAATAAATGAATTACTCAAACTGCAGTTACTCATGGGACAAAGGTCTATTTGACTAGAGATGGAGGCTGCCTTCTGTGTTTTCCAAACTGGCTTGAACCTATCCTAGCTGCAACCACGTGGTATGATGGTGCATCACAATGACTTTTCCAAAGAAACTGTTTTGTACTCTGACAGTAAATAATGTTCTCTCTTTGCACAAAACATCCCTCAATGTCATCTGCAACTTTCTCTGAGAATGTAACTAATCAATCCTGATTTCAAACTCCCAGGACTAGCTGATACCCTTCCAGCTTGATTTTTACCTGTTGAGCATTTAATCCACAATTGGTTTTAGCAATTCAGTTTCAAGTAGTGAATAAACAAAACAGAAAGCAACCAGACAACCATCTCTGTGTCACTACTATTCCTGCTTCTCTCTGAGTCTACTTTTAGTAACTTTTAGTCTATTTTTTTCTATAATAAAGTATTTTAAATAAGTAAAAAGCCAATTCACAACATACTCATTTCAAGAAAGAACATTACAGAATAAATTTGCAGAATCACAACACAAGCAAAGGGGCAAACTCTTTTATCAAACAACATTCTGCCTTTTTAGTCTAGTAGCAGCACCAACTCCATCACAAAAATTGCACATCTCAAATGTGCACGACTCAAATTCTGCTCTCCTGGGACCTCATAACCCACAGAGCCAGAGCATGGAACTCTCAGGGCCAGCACTGACCACCACAAATACAAATAGGGTAATGCTCTGCTCCAGCATGATATATCTCATGGAATGGCTCACCAAAGCCCTTCCTCACCTGCTTCCCTGATGAGAAGGAAGCAAAAACCTACACTCCAGACTCCTCACATATTTGGGACACTCGAGGTCCAGCTTAAAACTTCTGTGAGAGAGAAAAAAAACCCAACACATCAGAGCACCTGCTCTTTGTGGCAAATAAGCTTCCTCTGCACTCAATGGAAACTGAGAGCTGTATCGTGTTCCTCAAGCCTTTACTACAGCAATATTATTTGCATAGCCAACAGATTAGCCAGCCAACTTTGATAGTCGCTTCCAAATCAAGAACGTACATGCCAGTTCTAAAGTCCAGATCAAATTTATACAGCTCAGTTATAAGAACGCTAACGCAGGGTTTGCTGCGGAAAGCGCTGACACAAGCAGCTATAAAAAGGGGTTATGAGGCAGCCCTTTAAATAAGCTAAAGCTTTTCCCCAAACAAAGCAAGGATCAAAGTTAGCTTAGGTCAGAAAACCTGTCTGATTACCAGAGTACTTTGCTATGTAGCACCACTAGAAAACCCTGCCCTCACCTCTCCACATGGTTGTACTCCCACTTGCTACATTTTCATTTCCCTCCTTTTCCTCCCTGTAACCTTAAAGGTGTTTTCAGACTGATTTATAAAGCTGTAACCTAAGGCACAGCACAACCATTAAATAACCATTAAAGATAAAGAAAAAGCACAAACCATTCTTCTTGGTCTGGCTGTAGACCGCAACAGCAGGTCCCACCCCAGTCCTAGTGAGAGGGCTGGCCTTGCCTCCTGGCCTGTCCTCCCAGGCTCCCCAGGTCTGCTGCATGCCTTTCCCTCCATGCGCAGCTGCCTTGCCGGGATGCAGCAGTGACTCAGTTGAAGCAGACCCAAACCAGCCCTTGGGCTCATTACCAGCCCATGGGGAAATGGGGAGAGCCCACAGGCATCCCTCCATTTTGCCAGCAGAGAACCACAAAACCAGCTCTCACATTTCATTCTCAGTTCTGACACCAGTAACCCCGACAGCAACATATATTTTAACATGATTGAGCTGTGTATCCCTCTAGTTCCACATTCAGAAATGATGTCAAAGAAAAAGTAATACAGTTTGAGTTTTCCCTCTAAGCAAACATGGCTGAGCATGCCTGTGGGTTCACATTCTAGGAAAAAGACAAAGAGTTTCAGCCCTCTCTTTGTTCCTTAAATTTTTTTCCTCACTACATTACAACCTTTAATATTTATCCACTGTCTTCCACAAAAACAAATAAACAAACAGAAACAAACCAAACAAAACCAAACTAACTTGGTTTTGGCTCTTTCAATGATGCATTGCATATACGAATCAGTCATCCTTGCATGCACTAAATGTGGAGTTAAATGTGGAGCTCTACAAAGGAGCTTCCCTCTCTTAACCCAGAACAGGTTGCTAATAAGCAGGAACAGTTTCCACATGCCAGTGCCAGAAGGATTATTAACTGGTGCCATCTTTCTCACTTGTCACAGCTTCAGTAATCATGGTTTCCCTGCAGCTGAGCTCTTCTGTGAGCAAGAACCTTTGCTACCTTCCCTTACAGCAATCCAACTGCTGCAGGACGTAAGGAAGCAGAAACAATTTCAGAAAAGGTGCCTTGAGCTTGAATTTTTGACAGAATGCCACCATTTCATGATTACTGCAAGTCCAGTAGCAGTTATTAGAAAGTAAAACCCCTGCTTTTGGTCTTGCTGGTGTGAAAATGAAGCAGCTAATTACATATACAGCAAGAAATTCTGGTACAATTTATGTATTTAACATGTACCTTAAACAATTTATCCAGATACTAACACACAAGTTCATGTAGAAACACCAACCATGTTGAGTGAGAACTCACACTCACATCAAAGAGGAATAAAGAAACTATTCTGTTCAAGTGTAGCTCTACTGGTATGTAACAAGACTAAGCATCTGGTCTTGCTTTTCCAAGCCACTAGCATCCAGGAAAACAAAGACATGAAAAAGATTGCCATAAAGATAGGATGGGCAATAATTTCTTGACTAACAAGGTACAAATAATGTTCTGATTTGGAGAAGAAATAATGTCACAATGCCAACAAAAAAAATTCTCAAAAGAACTAAGGCAAAATAATTCACACATTGTGACTGGAATCAGATTTGCAGGAAGCAAATACAAAGGTAATTTTAAAAAATTCAGAAAAATACTTTTGAAACACTTGAGTAATGGAAAAAAATTTACAATCATCTGCCAGAATGTCTAAAGATATTTAAGGCTCTATCATCCTTGAGAGAATGCTTAGCTTTCACTAAGCAGTTTCTCAAGGAGCTTGGTTGTGTTCTCATACTGCCAGCATGCCTTAAGAGCCCTATTTATTTTAACTGGCTGTCTTCTCTCTGATGATTATTCTTCTATTCAGAGTTTACAGAACTGATCCAGGTTCCTCCCTGGGAAACTACATGCCACTGGGTAAAAAATACTGCCTACCTAATTTCTCAAAAAGAAAGAGAAAATGGAATGAAAACATAGCTGGAAACACAACAACAAAAAAAAAAAAAAAAAAAAAAAAAAAAAAAAATTA